>VXBD01003838.1:35489-53213 GCA_013399975.1 Indicator maculatus | reverse complement strand
CCAGCAGGAGAAGCGGCAGCACCGGCAGCCGGCGGCGCAGGGGCACAGCCATGGCTGCGGACTTGCTGCCGCGGCTCGTAGTCCCACACCCGCGGCGGCGGCCCGCAGGCACTGCCCACCGCCCGGCCGCCGGGGGAAAGAGGGAGGGAAGGAGGGAAGGCGGACGGCAAGAGGGAACGGCCCCAACGTGCAAAAGCCCGCCCGCCGCCACCTCCCCCGGTCCCTTAAAGGCGCAGCCTCGCCAGCCCGGCCCGGCCACCCTCCACCTTCATGGAGGTGAAGCCGTAGCAGTCGCTCGGATGAATAAGAACCTCCTCGCCGCGGGGTTGATTTGGCTTCGACATCCGCAGGTGCTGCCTCGGCGGAGCGAGCAGCGCTGCGGGGTCGATCCCGCTGCTAGCAGTTCCCGCCCCGCGTCACACAGCAAGCCGGTGAGCGGCTGTGGCATGGGTGCGGTGCTGCAAATCGTCACCCTNCCTCCATGGCGCTGCTGCTACCGCTGCTCTGCTCTGATGCCCGCAGCCCACCAGCTGCCAGCAGGAGAAGCGGCAGCACCGGCAGCCGGCGGCGCAGGGGCACAGCCATGGCTGCGGACTTGCTGCTGCAGCTCGTAGTCCCACACCCGCGGCGGCGGCCCGCAGGCACTGCCCACCGCCCGGCCGCCGGGGGAAAGAGGGAGGGAAGGAGGGAAGGCGGACGGCAAGAGGGAACGGCCCCAACGTGCAAAAGCCCGCCCGCCGCCACCTCCCCCGGTCCCTTAAAGGCGCAGCCTCGCCAGCCCGGCCCGGCCACCCTCCACCTTCATGGAGGTGAAGCCGTAGCAGTCGCTCGGATGAATAAGAACCTCCTCGCCGCGGGGTTGATTTGGCTTCGACATCCGCAGGTGCTGCCTCGGCGGAGCGAGCAGCGCTGCGGGGTCGATCCCGCTGCTAGCAGTTCCCGCCCCGCGTCACACAGCAAGCCGGTGAGCGGCTGTGGCATGGGTGCGGTGCTGCAAATCGTCACCCTGAAGCCGGCTATGCCCATATTCGAGACCTAACAGGGGCAAGAGGTTAATGGGCTCAGCTACAGCGCTAAGGGAATAACCGCAGACGCTGGTCGCTCTGGGTCCCTATGAATTTGCAAAAGTTTTCCCAGATGAGTGAGAACATACTCGCTCGAGTCAGTCGAGTATTTTCCCACTTGGAGTTCTTATGTTTGATTTTGGAGGGGTTTGTTTGTTTGCTGGGTTTTTTGGTTGGTTGGTTGGTTGGTTGGTTGGTTGGTTGGAGTTCTTCCTGTTCTTTTCTTTTTCCCTTCCAGAAAACCTACATTGCTAACTTGGGTTTTTCCGTTCAAATATAACCTACTGGAGATTTCCTTCTAGGGAGCAAGACAATTATAGGAAATTAATAAAGCTAGTCATTATTTTTCATTTGAAATTTCTTTACTGGGGGAAAAAATGAAGAAGAAGAGCATATGACTACTCTTTTAAAATCATCTCATGTTGTGGGAGAGAAAGCCACTTTTTGCTGTTCACAAACAAGCCAAAGCCCCAGGGAATTCTGAGTAATAAAAATGTTTGATTTTAAAGAAATGTGGAACACTAAAACTTGGGTTTCTGGATTTTTCTTGTTTCTATCAGCTTTGAGAGGAATGTGCTTTGCCTTTGATTACCAGAGGACTTCCTTCTCAGTTTCAAGTGGTGGTGTGAGCAGTATTGACATTTCTGTTTCTATGATGTTTCTGTGACAGAATTTTTGTTTTCAATCACAGCTTCCAACATATATTTTAGCAATTATTTGGCATTTAAAAAAGCAGAATGCTTTCAGCCACATGTTTAGTTGTTACATGGCACATACTATCTCATTTAGGACTGTTCTGTTTCTTAACATTGCTGCCTAGATATTTCAGAGGGTATTTATTGCAATGCTCTAGTTTCATGAGTCTCTCTTCAAAACTTTCTCTCCTCCTGCTAGTGGGTCTGGAATTGTCTCTTGTCACATATACTTCTGTTTAGGAGACTCCTTTTTAGAAACATTTTAAGATGACAGCTATGTAAATCCACGTTTTTATTTATATGTAGTCTTTTTAAATATGGTATTTATGCAAAGTCCTCAATAACCTGCAAAATCCAGTACAATTATATGCAATTAGCTGTAAATATGTTATTGTGCAGGGGTGAAAGTTTGTATAGGTAGTGCCATCATTTTGTAAACCTCTTGGAGATGAAAAGCATTCATTTGCCCTGAAGACCTAGCTCTTAGACTTACATGAACCATTAAAAGTTACTGCCTCAAGACTGCTGTACGTTAAGTCTCACGTTAAAAATTAACATTTCTGGTATAATGAGAGCATTATACTGCTAAATCTTCATTGTGTGTCTTTAGGATACACAACCTACATACAATATAATGTATATCTTCAGGTTACAACTACCTACAGGCCTCACAGCAAACTACTGGTGTGCAATAACATGCTAAGTATGTATAATGCTGATTAAGTTGTAAAATAAAAAGCTGAATGACAATAGAAAGCTTTCTTCTGTTTTGTTCTGTTGTTTTCTTTTTGTGTGTGTGTTTTAATGGTGTGATGTGTAGTGCTGAGTAACATCTGTCACTAAGTGTACGGTGGCTCTTTTTAAGAAGACAATTTCCATGTACATTGTAATTTCATCTGACTCTCAGCTCAGCTGCAGTCAGGGTCTTAAGTTACTTTCTGCAAAGTCTTCCACTGATAACCTGTGTTTTATCCTTCAACGTCTACATAGTTCAGTATGCACCCCTATGCTTCCTGCTCTCCATGGAACAATGAGAAATGTCTAGGCAATTTTTTAATAGTTAAGTATAATAGTCCAGCTTTACTTTCTTATTCTTTTTTTTTTAACAGCTGCACAATGTTGTTTGTGGAGGAAAGCATTCATCCATAGTTCAGTGTGTTACTGACACCATCAGCATAAGCTCTAAACCTCCACATTCATGTTCACGTTTATGGGTGTTACCCTTGTAGCCTGTGCACAAATATCACCGTATCCTAGGAACACCTCCACTGAAATCAATATATCAGTAGGTACTGTCCCAAAATATTTTAATTGAATTTAAAAAAATTATGTTCACCACTGTTCTGCACAAAATTGAGCACAACTCATCCTTACTCTGGACAGTGTAACTAAATGCCACACTAAAACTAGTGTTGGGAGTATGATTGTTTCTGTCCATGTAGGGCATCAAAGCTTAATAATTATATAATTAAGTTCTCAACTCAGTGTTCTGTCTAATATGTTGTTGCCCCGCAATTTGATAAGCACAGTATATTTGGTTCATACAGGCAAAAGTTTGCTGTCTCTTTTTATTCGTGGATCGGTATCATGGTGCATGAATGGTTTAACTGATTTGAACAGGATCATCTGGAGTGTATGATATCAAATAAGAAGAAAGATAGCAAGTCAGTCTTGTCTACACATCACAGTAAACCAGGCTGCGTCCGTGTAAGAGAGCTGTGCTCACAAAGCTTAGTTCCTTACAGAGAGGAAGTTAGCAGATTGCTGTGTTTTCAGTCTACTAGGAACATCAGTGATTTCTCCTCAGGGGCTTGCTCCACCACTGTAAAAAACCTCTGGCTACATTTCACGCTCTAGACTTTTTCTGGCAGGCCTCCACCTGCCTTCCCAAGATGTTCTGCATTAAACATCATTCATGTTCTCTATAGGTGGGACTTGAATGTTGTCTCTGTCTGATGGCCACCACTTATGTTGCAGAAGTCAACCTGCTTGCTTAGCAAAACTTTCATTTTGTTCTATTTCTGCTTTCTTCCCATTTGTTGTTTTGTAATCTGGTCCTAGGCCTTTGATCTTGCTGTTTGAGGTGTCACACTTGAGGCAGGAACAATGAAGTGTGCTTAGGGAGATATAAGGTGGTGGCCAGGTGGGATCACAGCAGAGGTATCAAAAGCCTTAAAAGTAAGGCTATGAGATGGCACTGAAATACAGCAAAGGACAAAATCCAGCCATTCAACAGAGTTCAGCCATACCTGAGAGAATACAGGAGGATTCAGGTATTAAATGCTAATAAATATGTGTATTTACACATAACTGATGGTTGATCCATCGAGTTGATTCACATGAGTCTGACCAAAACACTGCAGATATGGATCAGCCCAACTGTACTGGGTTTGGCTGAGCTAGAGTTAATTCTCCTCAAAAGTGTCCTTCTAGTGCTGTGCTTTGCAGCAATAGTTGATAACACATCAGTGTTTTGGCTGCTCTTGAATAAGTATCCAAGCTGTGTCTTTCCAACATTTCCCCACCCCAAGAGCACACTGAGGGGTGGGCAAGATCTTGGGAGGGGACATGGCTGACCCGGCTGACCCAGCTGACCCAGACCGACCAAAGGGGTATTCCATGCCATATGATATCAACTTAGATATAAGAATGAAGTCAAAGAAGGAAATGGGGGCATTTGTCTATGGCTTCTATCCTCCTAAGGAACCACCAAGCTTACAAAGCCCTGCTTCCTGAGACCAACCATCGTCCTACTGATGGAAAGTAGAGACTAACATCTCTCTCTCTGGTTTCGCTTCTGCATGGTCTATTGCTTTTGTTTATTATTGTTACTATTTTTTTCTATCTTATTACTGGCTTTTGTTGTATTTTCCCCTCTCCCCTGTCCATTTGAGAAGGAGAGTGATAGAGCAGCTTTGGTGGGCACTTGGCCCCTAGGCTGGGACCCAACCACCACATTCTATTTTGGTGCCAAAATCCAGGAAAATATAACGTTCATGCAGTTTTGCAGTTTTTCTATAAGCCTGCTTAAGATACAAGCTTCTGTGATGATTGCATGGCTTGTTGATAGCATTTGCTTTGCTTTGGAAATATTTAGTTTGTTTAGGAACATGCCAAGGCAGAAAATGTCTATGTGTTTGTTTCTTGTGGTTGTAGGGATGCTGTTCTGTGGGAGCTATGCTGGAGAGGTTATAATTTCTTTCTCCCTACCCAAAATGAATATAGAGAATTTTATTATGCAGGCCCTCATCCTTATGTGCTTATACTGCTTATACATCCTTATACTGCTAATCAAAATCACTGGCATGTTACGGGCTTTGTGGAGTTTAGTGCCATCATGGCATGATAGGAGACAGCCCTTGGATGGGGATACACGGAAATGTGCCCTGAGATGGTAATTCCCAGGGTGGCAGAGGTGTGGAAGAATTTGATCAGATTCCTAGGATAGTTATCACTTCTCATAGCCTAGGACATTACCCCAGAAGTGGCAAGCAAACCTGCTAAACTGACTCCACCATCTGATAGAAGGCAGCCTTGCTTATCCCAATGAAAACCAACAACTTCCTGGGGCCTGAGCTGTGCTTACTGAGCCACAGTTCAGTACTCTAAGAGGACTGTGGCTGAGGCAGGCACCCAAACATCACCTGAGGGTACCGTGATTGAGATGGGAACCCAAACAGCTAGCAGTGATTGCCCCAGTAGTGAAAAAGAAGCTCTAAGCAAAAATGTGTTGGCTCCAACAATTGAGTCCTCTCACAACTGCACCTACTGGAAAATTATGAGGGTAAGGCTGGACCAAGTTGTGATGGAATGTGAAGTCTGACAGCTCTCTAAAAGCATGCCTATTTAAGCCAGAGCTGGATATGGATGATACAGATATGGAATGTTTGTCATTTGGTTGACTGCTAGGCTGCTGACCAAAAGGCTTGAAATCAAAAGACAGAGGGCAGTTGTCAGGTGATTCAAGACAATGTCAATATTTTTTGTAGCTGTACCCCCAAGATAGGAAAAGTCCAGGGCAGATATGTTAGTGGAATCAGTATCATAGTAGTCAGGTCAGACACAAGCCACCACTTGTGCTATGGCACTCTTTTCCTCATTATTGCTTACTTTAGGGGATAGGATATTTCATCCTATAAAGAATGCTTTTCCTGCTAATATTATTTGTGTATTCACAGTTCCTCATCCTTCCCCAGTGGTGTGCTATTTGAGACACAGTTTGGGCAATAGGATAGATGGGATGATTTATTGTGTGTGATTACATGCATATGAAGCAGGGACATCTAGAAGCCAAAGGTGTCAGCAAATAGAGTCAATACAAACATCTACTAGATGTTTGCATTTTTCACAAGCAGCTTAGATACTAAGTACATTGCATGACCTCTAGTGGTATGAAGCCTGAGGCACTATCAAAGTCAATCTTAGCAGCCTGATATGATTGGGGGAAATCTAGGGTTACAGAGGAACTATTGCATATGTGCTGCTGTACCCCATCTTAATGCCAGCTTTATGCCATCCCAAATGTTGTCACACTGCCAGGATACAACTGAGAAAAATTTTCAGTTCAGTTGAAATTCCAAACACCCAGCAGAGTAAATGTCTTGCAGCAATGCTTTCATTGTCAACTAATCACACATGGTCATTAATCTTTCCTGCTTTGTCTTGTAGAGAAATAAGGAACCCAGCAACACCAGTGCAAGAAGGAATGTCAATGAGAACAGGGAGGTAAAATTGGCAGTCCTCTATGCAGTGACTCAGAAAGTCAACAAGAAGTAAAAAATCAGTGGCAGAATAATGTTCTGTTTCCTTGGTTTTGTGAGTCCTAATCCCTTGAAGAGGCGGAACCATCATTGCTGACATCTCCTTAGAGGGTCCAGAGTCCCAACAGCCACAGAATAAGAATAGGAATGATCTGGGCTACTGACTTTGACATCAGGCAAGATAGGGTCAGGTCTACCAGAAAGAAGCTACTGGCACAGAGATGAAGTGAGAATGGCAACAAATGTGGAAACAGGAAACACTGAACATGACTGGGCGATTAGGAGACCAGGCTTTCCCACAGGACTGGAAAGAGGAAATTAGTGTTCTCACAGGGAGCTGCTGGTGCAGCCTCTCAGCAGGATAGCTGACAGGTTTCAGGACACACCAGGACAAACAAGTTACATTCTTCATAGTTATGGTGCCTGTTCCCATGGTTTCACTTCTCGTCCATCATATTCCGTGGCCTCTGAGCCACAATGAGTGGGAAGTATTTTAAGTGCTCTGCCACAACTGAGAGATGCACAGACATTTTGATAAAGTGCAATTGCAAAACATATTCTGTTTTATTTGCACTTAAGTTCATTTTCACTCACATTTGGGTGTTTGGGGCTTTTGTCTAGCACACCCCCCATTCATGGCATCTGGCTATATGTTTTGATGTTTTCTAATTATTTGCTTGTTCTTTTCTATTATTCACTCTTCAGTTCTTTGGCGTGTAAATAGCTGTGAAACACAGAGAAGAACTTCAAAGCACTTTATTTTAAAAGGAAATAATTTAAAATAAGCAATATTAAGAAAAACTGACCACAAGGCAGTTGAGTACAGAAAAATAACATTGCGTTTACCTTATCTTACAAAAGTAATTAAATTACAACCTCTTTTCATAGGTCTAAATAAGATTTTTAGTGGATTTGTTTCAGGGTATGATCCACAGTTATTTACTCAGTATATCTTCCTAAACGGAAATAGCACCTTCTTAATTAGTAAGTGAGTACAATTTATCTAGCTGTATGATGCTAAGTTGTTATAGCACGCACCTCTGTCATGTGTGAGCTGATTTAGCTTAGCTGCTTTCCAGGTGTAAGCCCTTTCTGGCATGGACTGTGGTTAAAGAAAATTGATGGAAATAATCAATGATAAACAGTTCCACATAAAAAGTGTGATTTACCTAAAACAGCTTTGGAAGGTCAGCTTTAGAGAGCTGAAGTTTTGGTGTCTGTGTTCATCACCCTTTGTTGTCTTTATAGTTACACAGAAAAACAGACAGTTATCTAGCATCCAAAAGTGCTTATCTGAGATTAACCACTATCCTAAAGTTTTTCTTCTGCTGACTAGAAAGAGATTGCTTAGGGCAACAGACTCATATTTACATATCTAACTACAGCTGCTATGGTAGGGCTAAGGAATCCTACTTGTGAATCTAGTTTGATAGCAGTGGATCCCAGCAAGCAAACGAACAAGGCACATTTTGATAATTTGCCTGAACTGAACATGTGCAGTCACTTAGAGCAGTAGAGGAGATTTTTCTGTATCTGCTTATTGTATAGAATCATTAAGGTTGGAAAAGACTTCTAAGATCATTAACTCCAAATGTCAACTAAACACCACCAGGCTCACTAAGCCATGTCCTGAAGTGCCATGTCTGCATGCTTTTTTAACACCTCCAGGGATGGTGACTCCACTACTTCCCTGGACAGCCTGTTTCAGTGCTTGACCACTCTTTCAGCAAACAAATTTTTCACAATATCTAATTTAAACCTCCCCTGGCACAATTAGATTCCATTTCCTCTTGATCTATTGCTTGATATGAGGGAGAAGAGACCAATAGCCACCTCACTACAACTTCCTTTCAGATAGAGATCAATGAGGTCTCCCCTCAGCGTCCTCTT
This sequence comes from Indicator maculatus, assembly GCA_013399975.1. Classification (NCBI taxonomy): domain Eukaryota; kingdom Metazoa; phylum Chordata; class Aves; order Piciformes; family Indicatoridae; genus Indicator; species Indicator maculatus. Next base: position 44,804 of record VXBD01003838.1, on the reverse strand, counting down.
CTCCAGACTAAACAACCACAGTTCTCTCTGCCATTCCTCATAAGACTTGTTTTCCAGATCCTTCACCAGCTTCACTCCCCTTCTCTGGACACGCTCCAGCACCTCAATGTCTTTCTTGTAGTGAAGGGCCCAAAACCGAACACAGTATTTAAGGTGCTGAGTACATGGGCGCAATTGCTTCTCTGGCTCCTGCTGGCCACACTATTCCTGACACAGGCCAGGATGCTGTTTGGCACTTTGGCCACCTGGGCACGCTGCTGGTGTGTGTTCAGATAGCAGTCAATCAGCACCCCCAGGTCCTTTTCTGATGGGCAGATTTCCAGCCACTCTGCTCCAACACTGTAGTGCTGCATGGGGTTGTTGTGACCAAAGCACACGACCAGCACTTGGCCTTGTCAAACCTCATAAAACTGACCATGGCCTGTCAATCCAGCTTTTCCAGATTCCTCTGCAGAGCCTTCCTAACTTCGAGCAGATCAATACACCCACCCAACTTGGTGTCATCTACAAATTTACTAAGGGTGCATTCAATCCCCTCTTCCAGCTCATTGATAAAGATATCAAAGAAAACTCACCCCAAAGCTGAGCCCTGGGGAACACCACTTGTGACCAGCTGCCAACTGGATTTACTTCTGTTTACCACCACTCTCGGGGCTTGGCCAGCTATCCAGTTTTATATCCAGCAAAGAGAACACCTGTCTAAGCCATGAGCTGCCAGCTTCTCTTGGAGAAGGCTATAGAAGGCAATGTTAAAGGATTTCGTAGAATCATAGAATGATGCAGACCAGAAGGGACCTCCAAAGATCATCCAGTCTGACCTCCCCGCAGTCAGCAGGGACATCCCCAACTAGACCAGGCTGCCCAGGGCCTCATCAAGCCTTACCTTGAATATCTCCAGGGAAGGGGCCTCAACTACCTCCCTGGGCAACCTTTTCAGTGTCCCACCACCCTCATAGTGAAGAACTTCCTCCTGACAACCTAAATCTGCCCTTTTCTAGTTTGAAGCCGTTGTCCCTCATCCTGTCACTGCAGGCCTTTGTAAACAGTCTCTCTCCATCCTTCCTGTAGGCCCCCTTCAGGTACTGGAAGGCTGCTATTAGGTCTTCCCAGAGCCTCCTCTTCTCCAGGCTGAACAGCCCCAGCTCTCTCAGCCTGTCCTCGTAGCAGAGGTGCTCCAACCCCCTTTACTAAACTCCAGACAAACAATATCCAGAGCCTTTCCTTTGCTCATTAGGTGGGTCACCAGGTCATAGAAGGAGATCAGGTTGGTCATGCAGGACCTGCCTTTCATGAAACCATGATGATTATAAACAGAGACAATTAAAAGTCTCTTTTTCTAGGGACATAGATCCTGCTGTTTAGGTCTGAAGCAAAGTATGAGTCCCCAAGTAAGCCATCATTATTGGTCTTTGGTTCTTTTTTTTGTTTGTCCTTGTCCTCTCCTGCTGAAAAATTTTAGGAGCGGTTACTGCAGTTTTAATGATTTCTGAGCTCCTGGAAAAAGAGGGACTGAAATTCATCAAACCAGCACAGGGTTGAATAAGAAGAGTCTTAATTTGCCTTAACTTGAAGATATTTTCCCATTGCTCATTGGCCAGCCCAGCAGCAGGTTCTCATGACATGGTTTGCTTCCCTTCTTTTGACTTTAAGCCAAGATAAATTTGCCTAAATTTGGACAGGTTACATGAGTGTACTTATCCCTGTAGATGATCACAGAATTCCTTTGGCATTTCACATTACAGTATTAAAATCTATATTTCTGCTTGGACCGAGAGGAAGGTCTTTCTATATATCAGATTTGTGTAATTTGTACCTCCCTCCACTGAATGGTTCTATTTTGCAAGACAACATATCTTTCATTTCATCACAGATCCTCTACATCTGACCATTTTGATATCTTGATTTCTGTAATGAATATTTTGCTCCTTCAGTGCAAATTACACTATTTGAAAACCTGTCTTAGTGCAAGTCTTCCTAACATGCAAGCAAGGTTTAGAGTTTAAATTCTTGCAATTAATAATTACTTCAGTATTTTCTTTCCATCTGCTGTCTCTGCAGAGTCTTTTGCTGTTTCATGTTATCAACAGTTCAACTAATTTATTCCTCAGAGTCTTACAGTGACCTAGCAGTATTTCCAAAACTACTGTCTAGCATGTTTATTGTATATGCTGTTAAAAGACAGAAAGGGAAGAAAAGGCAAAACAAATGGAATCCTGTGTTTGTTTACATTAACAGCAGGGTTTTTTTTTACAGTTAATGATGAATATTTAACTGTATAGTTACGATCTGACTCACTGGCTCATTATGGTGCTGATAAAGTTTGATAAAAATCTTGACCTATGTGGAGATTTTTCAGGGTTACAGATTCCTGTGCAATTCCCTAAAGTTAATGTAGGCAGAGTCCAGCCTTGGAGTATGTTTGCCAGGATTCCACCAAGGTCCAGATAAGTGGTGCCTTCTACATTCTTCTTGGAGATCCTACTTTGCTCACTTTTTGCCAGTCTGCTTGACAGCATCAGGAAGCCACTTTTCTCGCCCACAAGGACAATGCTTATGCCAGGTTGGCACCATAGATAAAGCCATCCCCACAAAATTAATGTTAAGAGCTTGAAATTGGAAGAGCATCAATAGACTGTGCAACAATGTAAAATAAGACTTCAAATAGACAAGTTCTGATGAACTGTGCAATTACAAATTAACATGTTGTTACTTCCGGCTACTCATCTGTGGTGGTCTGCTGCACTAGAATTAGGAGGACAGCATTCTACCCTCAGCCTCAGCAATCCCTCTCCCATGCCACAGCAGCAGCTTAAACAAACAGTGAAGGATAGATGAGACTATGTCGACACCAAGTAAGAAAACAAAACAAAACAAAACCATAAAAAAAGGAGACTTCAACAGTCAGAAAGTTATCTAGGTTCTAAAAAATTCAAGCCATTAAGTGATAGGAGCAAGTAACCTTTACTCAGTGTGTTCTTAGCTCTCCATTTCCCATTAGAACTCTGACAGCGCAAAATTTTCTTAGAGCCCATCTTTGGGACAGTGCTCCACTGAGCACCCCAGTATTAGGTTCTACATATCTGGATAAAGGACAAGGAGACATAACTGGAGGCTTGACAGTTTTAACTAAGATACAAAGGGAAATAACTGGAGTGCCTCTTTAGAATGACAATGACAACAACAAAAAGTCCTGTAAGCTTAGGGAAGAAAGTAAGGGCTGCTGGGCTATCATGCAGCAAGCCATTAAAACTCATTTTAACTAGGAGCCCATCTTTTTGCTCTTGCATAAATCCCACTGAAATGAGTAGGTTTTAGCATGTGCATACATGCCTTGCTGAATCAGCACTGTAGCTTGTTATCTGAATCGCTGCTCTGTTAAACATAAACCACAAAAGATACACTGCATAAACTTAATTGTCATTACACTGCATTTTCATCTAACATTAAACTGAAGAGTCTGTCTGAGATGGAGGCTCAGGTGGAACACAAGCTTTTCTGGCAAACTGAATGATGGGCAACACCCTGGTTATGGCAGATGTCTTCATATCATGAAAAAGGATCTGGGATTCAGGCTCTTGTGTGATATCTAGGAACCTGTAATTGCTAAACAAGAATATGTTTTATAGCTGAAAACTTAATTGTGCTCTGTTTGAGTAAGTGCATTCACTACATTAGCAGCGTTAAGGACATTGTGACTCTCTCAGTTCCAGAATTTCTGCCACAGAGATGGCTTGAGGCAAAGTTCAGAACTGTAGGGTTTGAATCAGACATTATGCTGTCCATTATGCTAGTATTAGCATATATACTTCAATTACACGAATAAAATATATTACGGTCTATCTTTAAATGATTGTCTCATTCATTTGGCCAACAATAATTAATTTATGGCTTTTAAAAATATTGGACTTCAGTAAAAATCTTATGAAATTACTTGTAGTTCCATGTAGTACCTTTTAAGAGTGATTTTAAACAACATGCTCTCTGTGTCTCATGTACTGCACAGAACTCTGCTCATCTTTGTCCCAAACATCACTGCCAGAAAAAGATGTGGACACAATGCAATTTCTTACAAGGAATGTAATTTACACTGGGAATAGGTGGAAGGTAATGTCTGAACAAACAAGTTAGCAAATGTGAACTATGCAGGTTTCCTGCTTGTGCTGTTCCTTGTAACAGCATGCAAGTTCACAGTAACCTGGGACACAGGCACTCTTCTCCATTGTTCTCACTTAAATAACCCCAGCATTAAATTTGTGTATCACAGTTAGCAGACTCTGTGTGCGGGAGAGCTACAAAAAACCCCACATCCCCTTGATGACTAGCAGTAGCATCATCCAGCACACCATGGTGGTGACCAGGGCTATGTTCTATACACAAGGAGATGCTGGAAAGCCATAGATTGCTTAAGAAAACAGGAAGTTCTTAGGCCAAAATCATCCATAGCAATGCAAGATAGACTCTAGTACATTTTAGCACCAAATTAGCCATATTATTTGTTCCATCTGGTCTCAAGTTCCAGACTAGTGTTCAGCTGGCTAGAGTTTCCATTAGCAGAGAATCTGTTAGAGAAAACAGCAATGAGATCTGAGAGTGTGCAAATGTTATTTGGAACATTTGTCATCTGCTCCTGAAAAAAAAAAAAAAAACAACAACAACAACAAAGCAACAAACCCAAAACCAAACAAAACCCCATGTTTTCATGAGACTCAAATGCACAGATGTCTAATTGAAATGATTTGTTTTCACGTTCATCGGTTCCCCAACACAATATACCACATGTCTGTACAAACATTTGTGCTGTTCCACTGCATAGGTGGTTGGGGATTTAAAAAAACAGATGGAGGAGACTGTAACAGTTGTGTCTTGAAGGTGTACCAGAATATAGTCTCAGAACCTGAATCCAGCAGTATAGTATCCTTCCTTTCCTTTATGTTGAATACCATGTAAAAAATAGACACTATCAGGTCTAATTTGTCTCATCTGTAATTCACAATTTCATATGAGTGTAGGTGAATCTAATCATTACTAGGAATCCTTTTCAAAAATTTACACCCATTCTGGATTAGTTGCCAGGATCTCAAGTACAGGATTTATAACTTTTCCTGATAGAAAACATTAAACACTTTTTAGAAAGTAGTAGTATTTAAGTTCTTTTGTTTTGTCTTCTTCATTTTCATGTTTTAAAGGAGATATTTTAGAAATATTCTTTACAAGCAACAGGATTGAAAACCTGTTTTAAACAAGATGCCCTTCAGATTTTGCCAAAGATGTGATTTCAAGTGCTTTAAGAGACACATACAGAGAACACAAAGAATCTCACTAAGAAAAAGATTGACCAAGTTCGGCTTTGTGCATACTGGCAAGCTTCCAACAGTACAAAATGAACCTGATTCAGCCTGGTGTTAGGAAAAGGGCAGATATGTCTACAGTGAGCTCTCACTTCCCTGTGTTACCTGTTCATGACCCAGGCAGGTTTCCGAGTTCCAATGTTTACTGAAAACGGCTCCTTTCCTTCGCCTTTGGAGTAACACACAAGAGTGTCAAACAAGAAAAGGAGGGAAAGGATTTAGGATCTTCTTACCTGTGGGTAAGCAGGTACTACAAAGTGATGTGGGGATAGAAGCCAGACCATGCAGAGACATATCTCCTGCTCACGCTTTGCTCATCTGCCCAAAAGGCACTTCTCTCTTACAGAAACAGAATCACAGCCCTCCTGGGAAGGACAGCAGAGATCTGAAAGGCTCCTAGCAAGTTCATGTGCCCAGAGGTACAGATATGGGAAGTCTCTTTCACCAAATCCTTAAGAATAACAAGCCTTTACAATAAAAAAATTATTTTTCAGTTACATAGAAACTACTGTCTGGGGATCACAAAGCTTTGTATTAGACTGTTAATTAGATGTATTTTACAACATCCACCTGAGGGAAATCACTAATTACAGCAGTTTGTTGAAATTAAAATAAATATAATAATGGTTGGTAGTGACTATGATAATACTACAGCCTGCTAGTACTGCACTTCAGGCTATGATTGTATCAAATCTCAAAAATCAGGAGGATTGGTTCTGGCAGACATATGAATAGAGAATGAAGAATTGAATTGAAATCTGCAATTTCTTAAGAAGTCACGTGCTCATAAATCACAAGTCATATGAATTTGGTCTGGAATAAATATTGTGGTGCTTTGGTGTCAGAAAACACCTTGGAGCCTGAGAAGCTGTGTTTTGGCAGAGAGAGAAAACCTATGGCCTGCCCTGATCTGCCATAGCCATATAAAAATCATGTATTTTTATGGGACTGAGAATTTTGCCAGACAAATATATTGGTCATGGCAGCATGGAAAAATCTCAACCTGGAAACTTGCATTTGCTTTGCATATACTCCTTAGAAATGTAAAAGGTAGTTTCTTCTCTTGCATTTAAAAACTTTTCTGAAGCATTACTGACATTGGCAATGAAGTATTTCCATTGTAGGACCAGTTACATCTCAGTAGGGTAAGAAGTCTCTTAACACATGCAGACTGTGAAATCCTCTGTTACAACAGATAATCCATTAATATGAGGTAACAATGTTCTGGTAGCGAATGTTTAAGTTTTGCATAGATAAATTATATTTTAGGTTTTAACAAAAAATGCAAAAATGTTATTCCTTCCATCAAAAATGATTATATGTATTTTGTTAATGGATGCACGGAAAGAGGAGGCTGGCTAGTTGCCAAAAGGTTGCAGAACTTTTCTAATCTGTGTGAATTAGCAGTGGTCTGGGAGGACTGTTAGACATCAAGAAAGTGGTCTAGAGGAGGTGAAAGTGCATCAGTCCCTGCAGCTGCAAACTGATTCCAAGAGGTCTCGCTGGGCACACCATGAATATTCCTGGTGAACAGAGGGTTTGGTGAAAGTTCAGTATCCAGTCAGCCAGTGCCCTAGAAACCCAGGAAAATGGCTCATAGAATGCATCTGCATTGTAGCTGTGATGTAAAATTGTACTTTGTGTTGCTGGTTGCACTGGCTGAGTTTTTGACTTGAACTGTATCACCAAAAGCTCAGAGCAGGCTTCACATCTGCCCAGGTGTAAAGTTTCTCAGAACAGCTGGTGCCAAAAAGGGTGTTAGCCATTCCCTTCTGTAGCGACTATTCTGGCCAACTGGTTTTGCTTCCTTCTTTCTGCTGTCCTTCAAGCTCTGAGCTGGGCAGGACTTTAAGCTTGTTCAGCTGGGGAAGCAAGACTTCTTCCTCTTCTGCTTCTACAGCAGAAATACCATCCTCTACAGAATATGGCTCTAAAGTTTTCTAACTAGGCATAGACTGGGTGTAGGAGGCCAGGTGCTGGCAGCAGGGAGCTGCAGGGTGGCCTCTGTAAGAAGAGGTAAGGGGCTGCCATATGCCAGATACAGCCACTTTCAGACGGCTCCAATAGACTCACCACAGGGCGAAGCTCCTCAGTGACACTGGTGACATCTGTGGGAAAACATACTTAAGGAAGGGCAAAACCACTATGTAGCAGTGTGAGAGAGAGGAGTAAGGGGTAAAAGTGAGAAACAGCAGTGTGAACACCAAGGTCAGAGAAGAATGAGAGGGTGGAGCAAGAATTTCCTCCAGGCCATGGAGAGGACCACAGTGGAACAGATATCCACACAGCAGCCTGTGGACAACACCGCAATGGAGCGGGTGGATATTTTCTGAAGGAACTGTGGCCCATGGAGAGCCCACGCCAGAGTAGTTCTTGAAGGTCTGAAGCCCATGGAAAGATCCACAATGGAGCAAAATGTGAGGAGGGAGTAGGAAAGATGCTCCTTTGCATTGCTTGGGGAGTGATGGTGAGGAGATAGAGGAATTGGAAATAGGGAGGTGAAGTTGATCCATGAAAAATGGGGGGAAGGTACGGTTTTCATTTAGACTTTGTTTCTTACCATGAAACCCTTTTTTTAATTGGAAAAATAATCCCCAAGACAAGTCTGTTTTGCTTGTGACAGTAAATAGTAAGTGATCTCCCTGTCCTTATTTCAAGCCAGACCTTTCCCATCTTTTCTCATCGCATCCTGTTTAGGAGAGGCAGTGAGTGAGCAGCTGGGTGGGGAGCTAGTCAAGGTCAACCAACCACTGGGTAACAAAATGTCAGAGACAATTTTGAGGTCTTTTCCCACTACTCCCCAGAAATAAGTCTGTAAAATCTTGGGGAAAATGTCTTTGAATGGTTACATAAGACTGTTCAAGCAACTGATAAAAAATGTGATTTTTTTTTTCTCTGGGGAAGAAAACCCAAATAACAAACCATAACCCACACAGAAAGCTTGACTATTTGCAATAGAAGGCACACAGCAGCAGGACACAGCAAGTTCTCATGCTGCCACTTAGTGCTGATACTCTGAAACATTTACAAGAAGCCAAGGAAGTTGGGTCTTCTGGTGCAGTCCTCCCAGAGGTTGTGCTGGTTTTGGCTGGGATAATTTTCTGGATTTGTAATGAAAACAGTGTTGATAATTCAGGATTTTTTTTCATTATCGCTGAACAGTGCTCACATAGAGTCAATGCCTTTTCTGCTTCTCACACCACCCCACCAGTGAGCAGGTTGGGGATGCACAAAAAGTTCAGAGGGGACACAGCTCGGACAACTGACCCCAACTGATCAAAGGTATATCCCATACCATATGATGTGAAGTTCAGCATACAAAGCTGGGGGAATAAGAAGGAAGGGGAAGGACACACATTCGGAATGATGGCATGTGTCTTATGAAGTAAGCATTATGCACGATGGAGCTTGGCTTTCCTGGAGATGGCTGAACACCTACTAGATGAATTCCTTGTTTTGCTTCGCTTGCGTGTGTGGGTTTTGCTTTACCTATCAAAGTGTCTTTATCCCAACCCAGGAGTTTTCTTTTACTCTTCTGATTCTTTCCCCCATTTCAGCACTGAGGAGTGAGAGAGCAGTTGTGTAGGGCTTGGTTACCGGATGGAGTTAAACGACGACAGAAAATACCTGCGGTCTCATGCGGGCAAGGCGTTTTCCTGCGATACAGGCTCCATCGGTAGCAGGTGACTCGATGCGGGGTTAGTCGGTTTGAATCCGCGTGATGATCCTCAGATTTTGCCTCCGACTTCCACAGCTGAACCCACCGCAGCGCTTCGGGCGGAAGAGCCGTTCCCATAGGCGGCGGTTTCACCCTCGGAGGGCTGTCAATTCACGAGAAGTGTCCTTCCCCACTGCTGCAGAAGGGTCGCACTCGGTGCCGGACGGGTGTGGAAGGGGACACACGGACGATGGCAGTCACTGAGAAACGGATTTTTTCCCGCTTATCCCCTGGTCCCTTCCAACCCCG
>VXBD01003838.1:8119-29055 GCA_013399975.1 Indicator maculatus | reverse complement strand
AGTCTGACTTCAGTACCAGGGAAGGGCATGGAGCAGGTCATCTCAAGCACTATTACATGCCATATGGAGGACAACCTGGGATCAGGCCCAGTCAGCATGGGTTTATGAAGGGCAAGTCCTGCCTGACCAACCTGATCTCCTTCTATGACAGGATAACCTGACTGTTGGATGAGGGAAAGGTTGTGGATGTTGTCTACCTAGACTTTTGAAAAGCCTTTGACACTGTTCCCCACAGAATTCTCGTCGACAAACTGGCTGCTTGTGGCTAGGACGAGCACAGGCTCTGCTGGATAAAGCTCTGGCTGGGTGAAAGGGCCCAAAGAGTTAAATCCAGCTGGTGGCAAGTCACAAGTGGTGATCCTCAGGGCTCAGTGTTGGGACCACTTCTGTTTAACATCTTTATTGATGACCTTGATGAAGACAGAGTGTGTCATCAGTAAGTGTGCACATGACACCAAGTTAGGTGGGAGTGCTGCACAAGGGTAGGGAGGCTCTACAGAGGGACTTGGATAGATTGGATCAATGGGTCAGCATTAATGGGATGAGCTTCAACAAGGCCAAATGCCAAGTCCTGTACTTGTGTCACAACAACTCCAAGGAATGCTACAGGCTTGAGGAAGTGAGTCTGGAAAGCTATCTTGCAGAAAGGGCCCTGGGGGTTCTAATGGACAAGCAACTGAATATGAGCAAGCAGTGTGCCCAGGTGGCCAAGAAAGCCAATGGCATCCTGGCTTTATTAGAAATGCTGTGTTCAGCAGGAGTAGGGAGGTGATTGTCCCGTTGTACTCAGATCTGGTGAGGCCACACCTTGCGTGTTGTGTCCAGTTTTGGGCACCTCAGTACAGGAGAGATGTGGAGGTGCTGGAGTGAGTGCAGAGGAGGGCAATGAAGCTTGTGAAGGGCCTGGAAAATAAGTCCTGTGAGGAGCAACTGGAGGAGGTGGAGCTGTTTAGTTTAGAGAAGAGGAGGGTGAGGGGAGAGGGCATTGTAGTAGTAGAGAGGCTGGTGCTGGTCTCTTCTCACAGGTGATAGAACAAGAGGGAATGGCCTCAAGCTATGACTGGGTAGGTTTAGACTGAACATTAGGAAAAAACTTTTCACAGAAAGAGTGGTCAGACATTGGAATGTGCTGCCCAGGGAGGTGGTTGAGCCATCAACCCTGGATGTGTTTAAAGGTCATTTAGATGTGGTGCTTAGGGATAGGGGTGAACTTTGCAGAGTAGGGTTATTGGTTGGACTTGGTGATCCTGAGGGTCATTTCCAACCTGAATGATTCTGTGATCTACTACAAAAAGTCATGAAACCATTACAAGTTGCCTCTATAAACACTGCCATCATTTGGACTTATACCAACCTGTGGAAAAAAGATGTTTAAAAATATATTAAGGGATGGAGAATAAAGCATTTGTCTGGGTGGGATGGGTTGAAGCTTTATGTAAATGCAAAGAATAAATAAGTTATCAAACAGCTGATTTTTGCTGACCTGCCATATGCTTAAGATTCTGCAGCAAAACTTGCACCAGATGACTGAGCAGAGAAATCTACATAGCACTGGTTATGCTTATAGGAGGCTGCAGATGTTACCTTCTCCTACCGCTTTTGGTTTTCCTAGCCTGTTTTTTTTGCTGCTTGGCCAAGCCAGAGCTTAAGAAACTGACTGTCATGGGAAGGAAGGTGGACATAGTGATTTAGTGTTAACCTGTTGATAGCTGCAGACTTCAGAGATGGTGAGCATGAAACTCCATGATGATCATATGAACAGCTGTTGCATATGTTCTCGAAATCATATTTCTGGCTTCATGGCTTCTTTCTCTGGCGTATTTCTTTTATCCAGGGAAGTGAAACATTCAGATCTGTTATAGTCTCTTAGCTTCCCCAGTCCTCACAGGGTCAATAACCTAGTAGTAGGAGAGAGTTCTGGTTTTGTTCAGTCCCTGCCTGTATGGCAGTGTTAGTTAGGTCTTTAATTTTGCTTTGCAGTCTTCCTTTTAAAGGAAATTGGCAAACTTCCTAGTGTATTGAACAAATTGAGAAATAAGAGTTATCAGCATGCAACACTCTTAATTTGCATTAGGGAAATAACTGAGCTCCTGAATCTGGTAGTAAGCTGACTCTTTTATCATTAAACTCTACTACTTTCTCAAGTGCTTTCATTTGAAATGGTAGGATGTGGGTTAGCTGACTAAGCAGTGATTTTCACCTAGGCTTACATAAAATTGCAAGGTGAAGTTAAGCTTCACACATCTCTGTGAAGGCCACTGTGTAGAACAAGCTAGTGCTGCTTCAGAGGCTTTTTACAGCGGAGCAGTTTAGAAGGACATGCTTAGGTGCTAACTTTCAAAAAAGCTGTAAGTTCTGGGAACTCTGAACTACTTCTTAAGAGAAGTAATTGTTCCTCTGTACCCTCTTTTGAGGGCAGTAAGCCTGTCTCCCAATGTTATTAAAAGAAACCGAAAACAAAACACAACTTCATATAAAAATGTTCTAGGAGATGGCTGGGAAGAATGTATCTAAACCGTTTTTGATACCTGTATTCTCTCATACTTCAGAATACAAGTCTAAATACCCTGTATGTGTATCAAATATGTAACATTACATGAGAGTTAAGACTTCAGATGGTTTGAATCCTAATCACACTGTATGACTGAGTCTCCATGCTGTGTCCCTTACAATTTGAGCCTCCCAGTTTTATTTGTCACTCTTCCAGCTGACTTTCTTGGAGAAGTACTAGTGGTATTAAATATGATTGAGGGGAGATTTCTAGGAAGCCATCTTTATTGTCTCAACTTGCATTTTATTTGGAAGACTTGTCACTTGCAAAACTCTATTCCTGTTGGGATGGTGGACAGATAGATATTCTGTACATAAAGGAGTACATTTTATCAGTTGGTAGAGACTTTTAGTTTCCGTTAGGTGTTCTAGACAAAAGCTACCTAGGCTAAGCTGTTTTAGTGGATGTATAGCACTAGCCCATCCTGGTTTATGCCTTTTTCTGGTCTCTAAATCTCATGTGAAATGTTGGGGAGGAGTTTCTCACAAACTGGGCTATACAGAAAGAGTTGTAATTCAGTTTCTGATTATGGTGCATCAAACTTTATGGCCATCAAGCTGATAATCAAATATCAGGTTTGTGAAGTGATCTCATGTTAGACTAGTTTAGATACTTGAATACTTCCAACTGTTATTTTAATAAGCTTTCACAAGAGGGCAGAGTAGAATTTGCTCTGGGAATTGTAGCTGTCTTGAGACTTATCTAGAAATGAGCCAGCTCAGATTCCTTCAGTGTTACGATAGCATAGGCTATATTAGTCATACTGCCCACCTGCACCAAGATAGTATCTTGGGTGCTGTGTGGCTCTTCAGTCACTGCTCTTCAGTGGAGAGTCCAGGAGAAGCCACAGGTTTCATTCAAGTGTCCCTCTCTGGTGAAGTGTGGATGGGGAGAGGTCTGTAAACACGCACCCTGCCCCACCACTGCCAATGCTTGCTTCTTGGTCGTAGCTGAAACGATCACATAGCTACTGTTAGCACAAAAATGTTGTAGCTGATAGCATAAGATAACACTGGGATGCAGATAAGCAAGCTCTTTTTGCAGGCATCATAAAGGAGATCATGCTTGAAAGCCTCAAGGTTTCCTTGCAGTGTGTTGGGGTGTGGTAAATAGGACCAAGAAAAGTACTTGAAAGAGAAACGCTGTGTATCTCAAGCTTTATGGATGTTTAAGTATGTTGACTAATTTATTACAGTTATTACAACAACACCTGGGACCATCACCCTTACTGAAACAGTTTAAAGTTCATAGAGAATTTCCCACTGCCCCCTTTCTTTATTAGAGGACAAAATTTATTTTTTTCCTGGAGCATGTCAGGAGTGTAGTTTTAGTTATTTGTTGTACCTCAATACTGTGCATTCTGGTAGTTTAATCAAAACAAGCAACAACCACAAAAAGCTGCTTTGGATCTTTATTTACTGTTTGAAGAGTTTTCTGGTAGGGTATCCTGTACACTTCCTTGCTACGTCAATGCAAGCCTGTTGACATTTAGCGTTATAATATTCTCTGTATGTGAAGACTCTCATGTTTCTTTTTTTTTTTTCCCCCTTCCTCTTCCAGATTGACCCCAAAGATTACACTTTTTCCGGACTTAAAGATCAAACTGTGGGTCGACTGCCTGGAAAAGTAGCAGGGCAACAATTTGTCATTCAGGACTGCGAGAACTGTTATATCTACATATTTGACCATTCTGCTACGATTACTATTGATGATTGCATAAACTGCCAAATCTTTTTAGGACCAATAAAAGGCAGTGTGTTTTTCCGTGACTGCAAAGATTGTAAATGCATAGTGGCCTGCCAACAGTTTCGTACGCGGGACTGCAGAAAGCTGGAAGTATTCTTGTGCTGTGCCACCCAGCCCATTATAGAGTCCTCCACAGGTATGAAATTTGGATGTTTCCAGTACTATTACCCTGAGCTTGCTTTACAGTTCAAAGATGCTGGACTGAGTATCTTCAATAACACATGGAGCAACATCCATGACTTTACCCCTGTGTCGGGAAATAATAATTGGGACCTTTTGCCTGAGAATGCTGTAGTCCAAGATTATGTTCCTCTTCCCAGCTCTGAGGAGCTGAAAGCTGTCAGAATTTCTACTGATGCTGCAAAGAGCATAATACCAGTAACTCGAGGGCGGAGAGAGAAGAGCAGCGATGAATCGTGTTTGGCTGTGTTCTTTGCTGGTGATTATACAGTTGCAAATGCCAGGAAGTTAATTGATGAGGTAAGCAACCTTTGTCTGCCTTCAGCTTTTCGAATTTCTAATTGAACTTTCTTCTGGACAGCCTCTGGTGGTCTCTGAAGAGAAAATGCAGAGTCTCTGCTTGTCTACTAACCATACTTATCAACTGCACTGTTTAAAACCTTGAAGCAAGGTAAGAGACTGGAGCTCACCTGACCAGACAGTTGTTTTACAGCTGACATCCTGTGAGTGGCACATCTATCCTCAAATAGTTCCAGCGTATTTCTCTACCGCCGCACACCAAAGCCACATGATGAAAAAACTGGGTAGTTCAATTGACGAACTTGGCCCACTGTGGAGTGATTGACAATGCTTGGGAAAAGGATATAGCCAATTAATTTCTTAGCTGTGACTTTTGTGGCAATAAGATAACAGAACAGTCTGTCTTGAATGTTTTTCAATAGTGACAGGGACTGAAAGTATACGTGTCAGATAGCATCCCTCCCTGACACTCAGTACTGGAATTTTTTTCTGGAAGAGGCAGTGAGTGTCAAGGCTGGTTAGCTGTCTTTGACTATTTAAATAGCTGATAATGGTGCTGGGAGTGGCTGACTGCTTTTAGCACCCTGAAGTGCTAGACATGACAGAACAGAGACAGTAACCATGAGCTACAGCTTCTGAGAGAAAGATCTGTAAAAGCTGGTGATCCCAGTGTTATGGTCAACACCACAATCTATGGATCTCTTTCCCTTGGGCTTTTAATTGCAAGGAAAGAAGGCTCTAGCATGTTTCCATGCTCCCTCCCAGCCGAGCTGGATTTTTATGGAACTATGTTACTAACATCTACTTGAGTGAAAGGAGGTAATGATACTTATGGGTTGTTTTTCTCTGAAGAAGGAGTAGCTACAGTAGAAATGATAATAGATGTAGTCTCCAGTGTTAATAGTTCTTTAGCAATTAGAGTTAAGAAGATGATAAAGACCAGTTAATGAGATTCTGTGGAAATCTTTGTGCTCTATAGATTAATGAATGCTTAGGAAGTGCAAATACTTAGGAAGTTGCTGCTTCTCCACATGCTTTCAGTTTTGGGTTAGATTTGAAGTAAAAACTTGTGCATGCTCAAAAGCTTGTAACTATTTTTCCAAAGCAGAAAACTTAGAGTGAATAGATGAGTTGGAATTAAAGCTTGACTGAACTATTGCAGACTAATGAGAACTAACTGCTTGACTCCAGATGCTGAATGTTTTTGTAACTCCCATTAGTTTCAGCTTGTGAGGGATTGTGGTGAAAAAACCCACAACCCTGGGCCGTAATATAAAACAAAAAACATTCACATTTTACTCCTCTAGGTACATGAGGGCAGAGGATAAAATCTGGGTGAATGGAATGAAAACAAACTAATGCAGAAAAAGCAAACGGTCTTTGAAAAGAATAAGAGAGTCCTTTTACACTGTGTCTTCACGTGCATGGGGAAAAAGGGGTCTATTCCCTGGATACTTGAGCTGAACTCTTCTGCCTTAGAAACATTTTTAAGGTTAATTCTCTCTCTTAACAGATGACTGGTAAAGGCTTTCAGCTGGTACAGACTAAAGAAGTCTTAATGAAGGCAGAGGATGCTCACAGAGTTTTCAAGCACTGTGCATTAGAATTGATTCCATTGCTTGAAAAAGGTGAGTTTGTGGTGTTTCTCTTTTTGGTATAGAAATGAAGCTGTCACTAGAGAGTTCTGGAGAAGAAAGAGGAATGAAGGAGCATAGCGTGAAGCCAGTTGAGATGAGTTTGAAGTCTCACAGAGGCTTTCAAAACCAGCCAAAACTGAAGGCATCAGAAATGAGCTATTCCACGGGTGCTTTGTGGCTCTGGCTCCCCTCTAGTGGTCCAGCCGTATAGCTCAGGAACAGCAGCGTATACAGCTCTGAAGTGATCAAAAGAAGCTCATGCGTTGAGACTGTTTTTATCTTCCCACCCTTCCTGCTCAACCACCTAGATGTCCAGTGTTTCTGCATACATACTTAAACAAGTCAGTATAGATGAGTATAAAGCAGGCGAGTATTAAATTCCTGTTTATAACTGGTGTACTGTCAGAGTATTTCAAAAGCCTCTTTATTGATCAGTGATTGGTTATTGCCTCTTCCTGCACCACTACTGACATCTTGCCATCTGTTATATGCTAAAGCTCAATACGCACTCCCAAACTTAGTACCAACATTAAGTTGTTTTTGCAATAATGTTAAGAGGTCTGTGATGCTCGTTGCAAGAATAGGACAAAAGTTACTGTACTTATCAGATGACAGGCTACCTTAAGGTCTGTTTTGCACCTGTGTGGGAAGAAATAATGCGTTCAGAATGAAACCAGAGAAGGGGATCTGCAAGTAGTGGGTGAGAACAAGTCTAAAAATCGGGCAGTTTGCTATCTTGGGACTGAAGCAAAAATGCCTGAATGACTCAGTCCTACTCCAGATGTCTGCAAAATGGCTCACTATCTGAGCAGTATAGTCTGACTCATTTCCACGATGCCCTGCGCTCCACAGCGTTTTTTTGCCATTGCTGCCTTTCAAGAACTGTAAAAATGGGCACCTGCCAGATTATCTACAAAAATGAGCATGGACTTACAGATATTTTCTTCTCTGATAACACTGTATTTTGAAGCTATAGTTGAGTGTTTTTAATTCGTTATCCTCTATTATGTTTGCTCACGCAAAAAAACATAAAATGTTTCTTGCAAGCTTCTCAATTCCCTGTGGGTTGAGAATTCTGTTTCGATTCCAGGCTCAAAAGTAGTATTGATTCTAGATGAAATTATCTTGCAGGTCCAGTGGTTGCTTTGGAGTTCAATGGAGATGGTGCTGTGGAAAGATGTCGAAGCACTGTAAATGATACTTTTAGTGGGACCAAGGTAAGCTGGTATATAGCTTTAGTGGCAGCAAATGTTACCGAATATCTGGGATACTTCCTGGTCAAGCTGTAGCACTGACATAATGCACAATCTTTTTAGGTTTGTGCATAGTAAAATCTGAATATCCTGGTGGTGGGGGTTGTTTGTTTGTTTGTGTGTGTGTGTTGGTTTTTTTTTTTGGTTGGTTTTTTTTTTACTCAAAACAAGTTTCTTGTTGGAGACTAGAAAAATTGCCCTGGGAAAAAAGAGCACTGAAGCACAGAAGATTTCCACTTAAAACTGTTACTTCACATAATAGATGAACAACCTCTATAAATACAGTAAGGAGAAGTTATGCTCCAAGTCTTATACTGACATCTGCTTTGTGATGTCCTCGTCTGTTAAATCTTGACAAAGACAATATGATGAGGTTGTAACTTTTTTCAAGGTTTACTTTTGCTGTGTAGGGTATTGCAGAATACCTTCCTTCAAAGGCATGTTTGTTTTTTTTTTTAATTCTGTCAACTTGCTTTACTCTAGTTTCTTTATACCACACCCCTTTGCTTTCTGTCCCCATTTTTGGGAATTGCGAAAGTTTTAAGAAAGTCTTTGGAAATAATTAAAGCCCTCCTGATAACAGAAAGTGACAAACCCTTTCAGAGTCACAGAATGGTAGGGGTTGGAAGGGACCTCCAGAGATCATCTAGTCCAACCAATTCCCCTGCTAAAGTAGGTTTGCCTAGATCAGGTTGCCCAAATCCAGGCTGGTTTTGAAAGCCTCCGGAGAAGGAGACTCCATATCCTCTCTGGGCAGCCTGGTCCAGTGCTCAAAAGTGAAGAAGTTTTTCCTTAAGTTTAAGTGAAACCTACGGCCCTTTGCTCTCAAGCAGCTATTCAAAGAAGACTAGAATGTCTTTCAGACATAGTGTTGATACAGCCTCTTGCTGTCTTTCAGTTCCTGTTGAAAGAGTTACTTAGAACTAGACTGCCCAGTTTCTGGAAAACAGTTGTCTTGTAATAAGTCACCTCAAATGCAGCTAATTTGCATATGCAGCTTTTTTAATATGGCTGCTATTGCATTGACAAAAACCTGATGTGTGTCTGGCCTTAATTTGGCTGAGTCTAGAGAATACTAGAACTACAGCCTCGGTAGTGCTGTGATATTACTGATCCTTCTTTTGACCTAGAAGTCATCACTTAAAATTTTACTCTAAAAATGGCCCCTTCAAGCAAGAGCTTCCAGTGTTGTTTTTCTCTGTGCAGTTCAGACTACTTTTTTTTTTTTTTGTATTGAACAAAGGTGATACTAGACATGTAATTCACTGTTTCTTCTAGATCTTTTTCCCTTATCAAAGACTGAAGTGGTATTAGAACAAATAAAATTTTCCTTGTTCTTCACTAAAATGACCGGTACCTATTGTTATAACACTATGAATATCCTGATCTGAGATGCATCCTGAAACTTCACGTTGTACTTTATGCTGTGAAGTAAGGATTGTTCTTAGAAGTGGTCTGTAGTGTTTGAGTTTAGTTCCAAGTGTGGAGTTACTTACTGCATCTGGATTTGAAACTTCTGTGTACAGATCATAGGATTGATAGTGAAATGGCCCTCACTTTTTAATTCAGTGAAGCAAATAATCAATAAGCAGAACTTCTCAGGTTTCCTGAGAAGTATATGGTTTTATTTAGATAAGATGTAATTCCAAAGTTTCTGCTAAATGCTGAATTTGTGCATGGATCCCTAGAAAACTGAGTATTGTGACTATACCGTTTTTAGAAATTGCTTTCCTGGGATGTGATTTAGAAGCAATTCAGGACTAAAACTTCTTCAGACTTACTACTACCAGAAGATTCAGGAATGCTCTGTAAAGTAATTTCACCTCATTATCGGCTGCCCTTATCATGTTTGAGAGTGCTCAGAAAGAATTGCAAGTGTCCTTGATCAAGAAACAATGACAAAAGCTCTTCGGAAGATGTGTATCCTGGAAGAGTGTGCAGGAGATGAATCTGCATTTAAGCAGATGGCTACATTTGTCTTTGAAAACCACAGTTAAAAATTATCAAGTACTGTGTTCAGCTCTGAGGCCCCTGACATAAGAACCCGGACCTACTGGAGCAACTTTAGAGGGCCACAAAGATAAGGGGCTAGAGCACCTCTCTTACGAGGACAGGCTGAGAGTGTTTGGCTTGTTAAGCCTGGAGAAGAGAAATCCCAGGGGAGACCTTATAGCAGCCTTCTGGTACATAAAGGGGGCCTATAGTAAAGATGGGGAGGAACTCCATCAGCGAGTGTAGTGATAGGTTAAGGGATAACAATTTTAAACTGAAAGAGGGTAAATTTATATTAGATAAGAGGAAGAAAATCTTTACTGTGAAGGTGTTGAGGCACTGGAACAGGTTGCCCAGAGAGGTGGTAGAAGTCCCACAACTGGAAACATTCGAGGTCAAGTTGGATGGATCTGTGAGTAACCTCGTCTAGTGGAAGGTGCCCCTACCCTTGGCTCTGGGTAACCTAGATGACCTTTGGAGGTCCCTTCCAACACAAACCATTCTATGATTAAATTAATCTGCTAATAATATTAATTTCACCAGATTCTTGTTTCTGAAATAAATCTGATAAACAACTCTAGGTACTCTAATAAGGGTAGAAAAGTTCTTCAGCAATAGCATCACCAGAGGTTTTTGAGCTGTTGGGTAGAAACGATACGTTGCCAGGAAAGCTCTACTCTGTGCTTTTAAGCAGACATTCTTTTTGTGTGGACTAGGTAAGTCTGCACTCTTTACCTCTAACGTTTTTTCTGGTGTGACCTTCTGTACTTTTTGGGTGTGTTTTCAAGTATTGTTCCTCTGTTTCATCCCTTATGCATGAAATACTCTGCAAAATATAAATTGTAATATCCTAGTAGGGAAGGGCACTGAAAGAAGGTATTCAGTTGTTGTGACCATAATACCAACTGCTGTCTCATTGGACAACTGCCAAATAATGAGTAGGTATTCTCAAGTCCCTTCAAACAGAAGTCTACCATGTGTCCAAGTAATAGTCTAGAAAACTACTTTATTTGTGATAACATTTTAAATGAGAAATTTACTGAGCAACAGAATATTTCTCTGAAAACATAGTTTTAGCAAACCTATTCAAGGAGCTGTCATAGTTTACATTCATGTAACTAAGGTGACGCAGAATAGTGGTGATTGTAGGAGCATAGTCATCTGGAATAGCCTATTCTTATATTCCTATTGCACTTCAGAATAGTTCTGTTGGCTGTGACAACAACTGTGCTTAGTGATTTCCTCTTGAGGTATAGAAAATGTAAGATAGCAAGAGTGCAGTTTAAGTTCTTGTTGGAGACTGTCACTTGCATGTTGAGACTGATGAACAGCCGCAACGCTGTCTGTTACGCTGAGTTATCTGGGCCTTGCCTAAGGCATTTTAGGTTGATTTGATGAAAGCTTTCAAAGATGACTGTCCTGCAGCTTGACTTTCACATATGTTGATCAATTTTGCAAAATGCAAATGTAATTGAAGTTACATAAAAAAGCAACAAAATGTTTTGAGGACACTGTAGTGCAAGGGAGTCTTTCTTTACAAACTCTGCATTTCTGTTATTGATGGCAATCTAAGGTTTGTGTATGTTTGTTTTGCCCCCCTTTCCTGGAAAGGGATTGCCTCTATTAAGAAAAATACTTCTAAATAGACACTAGCTGAAGCTGTGATTCTTGAATAATTTTATTCCCAGCACATTGATTCCCATCAATGGAAGGCCAGCGTTACTGCAGCTAGCATGCCTACTAGGAACAGATGATGGTAACAAAGGGTGAATCAGGACTGAGATAATTCTAAGACTTCACTGCCATACAGTGGAAACCAACAGGGTTGTGCCTCATGAAATGCAAAAATAAAAGTAACCATTACTGTCTCTGAATGAACAAAGACTACTTTAACTTCTTCATTAGTAATGCATAACTGTTTCCTTGTTTGATAAAACAGGTTTTTGTATCAGAGAGCAAGGCATCAGCATCTCAAGATGTAGACAATTTCTACAACTTTGCTGACATGCAGATGGGGATGTGAAGTTTAACATCATGTATGGTTTGTCTTGGCACCTGGATGTCACTTGGAGTGAATTTGGCAGTAGTATCTGAGAATTTTTTTTCATTTGGTTTTGTATTTCTTTATATTTCTTTTATACAGCTGTTGGTGGTTTTAATACCATATTACCTGAACTGGAGTAAATGGCATAGTTCCCCCTGTGCATTGTTTGAAACATATTTCACTTCCAGTAGCAATGGAGGTTTTCTACTAACCTTTTAACCATGGTTTCTAAATGTCTATTGACACTTGAATATATCTTGTCAACATCTAATGATAATCATATTTGAAAAGTGAAATGGTGATTTAAATTTGATGCAATAGTAAATCTTCTTTTGAACTCAGATGCATTTATATGAAACTCACTATTCAAAACGTTCCTATATGCATATTTGTCTTCGTTGGGGGCCAGGGATAAAGCTGTTGTTGACTTTTTACAAAAATCTAGCCTGAAATGAGTTCTTTAGAGTATGCTTTTCAGAAGCGGTGTGTGACTTAACAAATGTACATCTGGCTTATTCTGCTTCAGCATCTTTTTTGAATAAAATAGTTTGCAGCAGCACTTATGCTGAGACTTCTCATAACAGCATTCTGATAAGTGAGCACTCACCAGGCTCTTCTGCTTTAAGGTGAATTCTAGTTAGGAGTGCTCTGCTGAAGATGGTCTAAGGTCAGCTCAGGGTCTCGGGTGATATAGCTGCCTCTGGTATTCCCAAGTCATGTATGGGATATACAGGAGGTTCCCTTGGACTTGCATCAATAAGCTTCTGGCACCTTTGTTTGCTAGAAGGGTCATACAGAAAACAGGAGTCAGAGAAGGGCATTAAAGTTTTTACTAGACCCTAGGAGAAGGCTTTCAGACTCAGTTACATGACTGAAAGTTTGTTTGTGAAGTACTACACACTGCTCTAGGGTTTATCTTGGATTAATTCTGAAAACAAAATTAAGTGCAACTAGCATTTTGGGAGATGCTTTTGAATAGTGGTAAATAAAAGATGCTTATTGCTATGTAGTGCATATTAGAACGCAAATCCATATGGATATTAAGTACTTGATTGACGGAATGATTTTTGCGTATTGCATCCTTACTGGGTTTTTTTTACGTGATCATAAAACTTATGTCCAGGTTAAAAGCCTTCTGTAATAATCCAACAGATCATGCATGCAGATGCACAAAGCCAAAGTTCTTAATTAAAATTGTGGGTTGCCAGTTTATGTATCCTTTACAATCCATTGAATGGACTGGCGCTGTATTGAGGTGCTAGAACAATTTCCTCACTGTGGTCATTTATCAGAAGGGAAGATCTTGTGCATCTTAACTGAAAATGAGTTTTGACTCATGAATTTCGTAGCTCTGGAGCTCCAAAAGTGGGTGGCTAAAAACACATCTCTCTCATATTTTAGAATTAGCACATGAAAGAATCAGTCCTCCCGAAATTCATAATTCTGTCATGTCCAAGAGATGTTCTGAGCTGTCATTTTGTTGCTACCAGACAAATGCTTGCCTTTATTCACAATAGATAGCTTAAACTATCTCCTGAAGTCACTAAGCCATTGGTGTGCTAAAGGTAAGAAAAATGTTACTTCCCTGAAATGTTTATATTTGACAAAGTGAAATAAAATCAAACTGCTGCCAGAATCTGACTGGTAGTGGAAATTATCACTTATTTGCACTGAAGCAGCCAGGACTTTTTGTATGTGTGAGGAAAGGCTGTGAAAACAGCTAAAAATCTGAGATCAGTCTCTAAAGTACAAGTGTAGCTCATGAACATTTGCAAGAATTATTCTAGACACATACAAAAAAGTAAATTTTTGATATGGGCAATACTTTAAATTGTGTAATGCACTTCAGAGCAGCCATTGTGTAGTTTATCCTAGCACTGCCTATATTAGACCATCTTGGTCACTAAACCTTTACATATATTTCCAAACTTACATGCTGACATGATTATATGTATGTTTATAGTTTATTTTTTTGTATCATCAACTCATTTTGGAAACAAAGTGCTACTTTTGTGACTACTCTTGCTGGAGGACAAGATGATTAACTGAAAATTAATCTAGGCTTGAAACAGTGGAAAATTTTCTACATGCTAGGGAAGAGCACCATGTTGCTTTTCCTTTCTGCTTACCAAGATGAAGAGTTTTTAATTTAAGAAATCCTAAACAATGAAGGAGTTTTTCAATCCAATTATTTATCTTTTGACTTCAATTTCTTGCTAGTAGGTGTTAAGAATACTTCTAGCCTAATCATCAGGTATTGTATGTATTACAGAACGGTACGTGCTTCATGTAGTCTTTGTATGTTTATTGTATAGCTTTTTATGTAATTTGTATTGCCCTATGAATGTGATTCATAATAAACACTGAAAATCTAAACACTGGATTCTGGGAGACTTCTTAAGATTATAAAACAGTGGAAAACATGATTGCATTTTATATTGAGTATAAAACCTGAAGTTTGTGTTTAAATAGGGGTCTTAAATACTTGCAGCTAATTGAAAGTAAGTTTTAACTCTTCAGTCATCCATCCTCAAAAAAAGACGAGATTTCAACAGCAGGATTTTTTTTTTCCCCCGGAGTCCCTGAGGATATGATTAATCTTACTCTGCGCTTTTCCGAAGAAAAGATGGAAGAAGGTTTTTGTATATCTAAGCTACAGAGATACAAATATAGACATTTTTGGATGGGTATTGTTAAAGTACTTCTCCCTGACCTTTGTGTGCATGTGGTTGTTTTTGTTTGTTGGTTTGTTTTTTTGTTTTGCTGTGGTTTTTGTGGTGGATTTTTTGTTTGGCTTGTGTGGGCTTTTTTTTTTTTTTGAGGGGGTGCTGTTGGGATATTTTTCTAATTTGTAAAATTAATTTGTGCTTTTTAACTATGCTTACTGCTTCGGGTATTAGATGCACCCTAGTGATGTGCTCACAGCAAAACCAGATTGAATGGTTATACTGGTAGAACTGTTTATTTAGGAAGTAAGTCCTTTGCATATCCCATTTAACATCTGAAAACAGGTAAGCATTTAATAAATTTCCAAACTTGGCTTTAAACTGGTCAGAAACGAGAATCTTCCATACTTTCATGAAACATAAATGTATGCTGAGAACATGAAGTACTGTAGCAATATAATTTCATTTTGAACATATTGAGTTAAATTGCAGCTTTAAAGAATGAAAGTTTTTGGTTTACACTTAGCTACTACTGCACAGTTTTTACAAGTTTGATTGGTTTTTTTGAACTGTACCTTTTTATCTGTGACCCAGTTGCAAGGAAGTCACCCACTTTATTTTGTCATGTCTAACAGTCGTGCATGAAATGAATGGATTTAAAACTAATCCATGTACAAGGCTGCACTTACATAACTAGGACATTTTTTTTTTCAATGTGGCCTGACGTTTTTTATTACAAAATACATGCTTCAGTAATTCTGACTAATAAGGGCAAAAATGAGTTCTACTGACTTACATGTGAGCAAGAACTCTGCAGCTGAGTATCTTAATCTCTTAAATACTGGCTTTTAAGTGTTTAGGCTTCTTTGAATATGCACGGAAAGTTGAATGCTGTATTAAATTGGTGTTGCTGCTGATTCCTTCTAGAAGGTGTTGATTTCCCAGATTTTTTTTTCAGAAAGATTTAATAAAAACCATTGTGAAATGAACCTTTTAAGATCTCCCATCAGTCTAGGTGCCTGCCTGTGTAATTTCTAAACTCTAGGCTTTTTGCTATCAAGTTCCTTGTTGACTCCTTTGAACTTCCGTGCCATTTCTTTTTTGAATTAATGAGTAAACTTTCTGAATCCATCTTTGGGGGTCTGCAGGAACCACTTTTCCAATGCATATTTAAACCCAATCTAAAACGTATAAACTGTAGTCCAATGATATTAAAAGCTATGAATAACTGATGATTGTAAGTACTGTCTGTAGCATGTATGGATTTGAGTGGAATGGGGCAAGCAGGCTGTCATACTTCATTACATTGTGTGCTGTCATACTCCATTCTTGCTGAAGTATAAATTGTAAGGCAGCTCTGTGGTGGTCCACTTTGTCCCCTGAAGTTTGCAGAGCTTGCGGTATGAGCTATAGCTATTTGGTGAAGATGATAAATCCTGGAAAATAGTGACTTCTTTGTATTGCCAGCCTGGAAGTTTTTCTCAAAGCTATCTAGTCTGAGCTCTCTCAACACACCCGTCTGCGTGTTGGGAAACTACAAGCAGGTAAAAGCAGGATGTATAGGAGGCTTCACTGAATAGTTGGGAGTCGCAGTGTGTGAAAAGGCCAAACATTAATATCTCGGTGACCAGTTTGATAGAAGTATGTTTTTTGGTGCTTTCATCTCTTCAGAATGCCTGGTTGCCCATAAGACTCTTGATGGTAATGTTTGTGGTCATGCAGTCTTCCTGGTGCATATGTAGTCATCGCTGGTTCTGAGTAAGCAAAAGAAAAGGAGGGGGAAGTGGGAGAAGCTTTAAAAAAAAAGCTCTAAAGTTTTCTGAGTACACACAGAAAAAAACATGTAGCTTCTCATTCCTATATATTTTTTATGCATCTAGTGCTAATCCCCAGCTATGTACAACTTCATGGCTAGAGTAGCTGAGTACCTTCCCAGAATGTGTTAAGCAGTGTGGCTAGCATCTGTCAAATAGGAGCCATCTTCCTTCCAGTTGCATGATACTTTAAAATTGCCAGTGTTGTCAAGGGTCTAAGAGATTACCCAAATACATGTGGTTTTCCCTTGCATCCTCCATTAAAACTGCTACAGAAAATTTGTCCTTAAAAGCATCAGGTAAAGTTGATAGGAAATTACAGTGGGGTTAAGAAGCTCTTGAACACTGTTTCGGTGATTGTTTGTTTGATGTTCCAAAACTGCAAAGGCTAAAAGTAATGTACTATTACAGATTCTGCCTTGAACAATGATGCTAAATTTAAGTCTAGGCACCTCTGCTGTGCTGGAAACTCGAAGAACTCTGTCTGATGACAGCAGTATGTCTATCTCAGTGTTTCCAACTGAATTTTATCACAAGTAGCACAGTCATGAAGACCCTGTTCAGAGTAACATGAGAATCTCCACTTTCATTTTAGGTACTTTTTGCCCTTGTCCTAGTGAAGAAAACTTAAAGCTTTGTTAGCTGTTTGAACCATTAAACTTGTGTGTCTCAAAAATAAATAAAGATTGAAACAAGTTTTTTGAGGGGTGGGGAAGGATGGAGTGACTGTTGACTTGCGATTTCTGAGCACCGAAGGGAGCAGCAGCCTTACTTCCCTCCACTTGCATGGATGCTGGCTGCTGTAGGGGAGATTTCACTCTCAAGTGCACATATGGTGCCATGGAGACAGCTAAATTTCCAATTCTCTTAGGCAAGATACACAGTTTGTTTCCCACTAATACAGTACTACTTGTTTCCTCACTAATATGATAAGATGTAGCCTTTGATTCTTTTTTGCTAGGTACTTTCATGCATTTAAGTACAGAGCCACAATACTAGTGGATTTTGGAAGCTGCCAGTAATTCTCTCCATTCTGTGTTACTGTCTTAGAAGGAGAAAGATAAATCAAAGATCTCCCTAAGCATAAAACTTTGAACTTGTCAGGTACTGGGAACTGAAGCTGGTACATTTTGCTCTAAAGAGAGCAAATGCTTCATGATTTTGGAAGTATTTCCCCCCCCCTTCTCTTTTGAGCGTGCTGATCTTTTTATAAGGGGAGACCTTCCCCTCATTTCTGAAGTACCTCCATAAAAACCACTTCAGGGGCTGCTTTTTTTTTTTAAAAGGTTCTGGAGATTAAATGGAAGGGCTGTACTATGACCCGAGGGCATCTTTTGATAGCTGCCAACAGGTGCTAAAGGATTGGATTCAGTGTTGAAGACAGTCTTTTGAAGCTCCGAGGGCTCTTCCCTTCTGTTTGTATCAGAAACAGAGAGGAGCTTAAAGACAGCTAGCTACCCTCAGATGAGTTTCTGCTTTGCATCTTTCTTTCCTGCAGATGAATGAAAGTTACTCCACAGTGATAACTCTCTCGTTTGCAAGGGGGTGTTTGTGCTTCTGGTAACACCTCGATAATTTTGTGTATTGTGAAAGGAAAATAAGGGAAGTGAGCTTTATCTGTCTCTCCCCTGGGGCTGCCAATGCTTGCTCTGGTTTCAAGGATGTTGTATAAAGGCTTCTTCAGTGGTATCTGTTTTACTGCTGAAGCAAGTTTTGTGCAGCATCTATACCTTTCAAAGAAAGGTGCTGTACCAGGCTTTGGTATCTGTATTTATTTTATCAGAGTCAACTGGAATTATTGCCTATGCAGGCTTGTACATGCATATTTGGAAATGCTGCAGAGACTTTGGAGGTAAGGGGTCTGAATTAACCTCCCAGGCCTTTCTGGTTCTTATTTCTCCCTCACAGCTCCTCCATAATAATATGGCATGTTTGTTGTCCTTTACTTCTCTGGCATTTGACCAGAAACAGCAGATTAGTAGGGGTGGGGAAAAAAAAAACACATAACAAACCCCAAAACTTTTCTGTTGAAATTCTCTGAAATACTGCTGGGTATTTAATTTAGAGATGCTGCTTTTGTGGCTCCAGTCCATGTTAAACTCTGTGTGACCTTGTTTTTCAGACGTTAAACATTACTTTGGTGTAACTTTCTTAATACCCTAATATACTACGGATAGCCTTTGTGCAGCATAATGTCTTGGTTCAATTTGAGCATGCTATAGATATATACATTGTATTATCCTGACCATATCTCTTATACTTGGAGTTTCCAGAGCATTCCTCCTTTGGCAAGACTTCATGTTTGTGCTGTATTTTATCAACAAGTTTTGGAAATTCCTTATATTCTTTAGGTGTGTAAGAGCATCTGTAGTTCATCCTTTCTTGATAAAATGTGGAAACTGTGTTGCATATGTCTTTAAAAAGAACAACAGTGTACAATCTGCTTCATATTTATTCATCTTGCTAGGGTGTTCCTACAGAAATACATAGCAAATGTAAATGTAGTTCTTTGTAAATTCTTACCAAATGGTAAACAGTTTGCTCAGTTACACAGGATAACAAAAGATTTATTTGCACATAAAAGCATTTATTGAAATTAGCCCCACAGGTTTTCCATATCACCTATCTTTTGGCCTGAGCCCGCCCTGTACAGCTATGGATTTTCTGTAGAACTAGAGATTTTTTTTATGTAGTCGTCTTCTGACGCGCTAGCCAGCGCAGGGGGATGTGTGATTTTTCCAGCATGAGAAAGGAAGATGGCTGCACAACACCTTTCTCAGGTTGGGCTGTGTCTGCTCCTGATGAGGTCATTCATGTGTAAAGTAATCTGGCAGGAAACCTCATAGGCATGTTTCCTTCACTAATGTTTTTCTTTGCCCTTCAGGATGATGGATACTTTAAACACTATGTATATTCACTCTATTTAGCAGGTTTCATGAACAGAGAATAGAAATTGTTTTAAAATTCGGATGAAGATATTGGTTTTCAAAAATGGATTTTGTTTAACTCGACTTTAAATTCCTTTTATGATTGGTCTTTTTCTACAGTGCATGAACTTAGTTTTAGTACTTTGAATTCTCTTCATTTTGGACTTCAAATCGCTTTCTTGTCTTAACAATTAATATTGCCTGTCCTGCTGCTTTGACCACCCAGCTTTGTACAGACTGCACAGGTTATGGTGGTGGGAACGTTCTAGGTATTTTCCTTGATGGTTTTCTGAAGCTGTTTTCCAGGCAACTATATATTAATGAATAAAAGGCAAATGAAGTGATCACTGGTGTGTGACGGAAGTCATGTGTTTGGTTGCGGTCTAACTGAATTTGTAGAAAGCTATGCTTCATATTGCATGCAGGAATATTTTTGGGGTGATGTGGGTTTTCTTTGGTGTTTGTTTGCTTTTTTTTTTTTTTTTTTTTTTTTTCAGCAGGTAGAAGACCCATGGAATTCTTTCCAGTGGTGATTTACAGTCAGAAACCTACACAGATTCAGTGAAAGTTAACTTGGACCAGTACTTGGAGAAGTGATCTGCCAAGGGTTAGCAAATAGATTTGCCACATCCTGCTTGGAAAATCTGGGCAAGAAATAATTGGAGGCTTGCAGAGTAATTGAAGGAACTATAGTACTGTGGATGCCCACTTCGGCCAGAAGGAAGTTGATGCAGGGGTAGCCATGACTTGGTAGTGCAGGTGGGAGGCTGTTGCGTTAGATGGAACGTGTGGCCTGAAACACTATTTCCTTTCTTATGATCTGTTTCACCCTAATCTTTTGGCTGCTGTCTGGAAACACTGTAGGAGTGCAGCTCAGGCATGCCAAACTATCCCTGTCACGCATGCTGCTCATTCCTTAGTTTCTTTCCCTATGTACTCCTTGTTATTTTATATTTGCTGTTTCTTTTTTGTGCCTTACCTGGAGAGAAGGACTGTATCCCAGACTTGGGACCCCAGGTTCCATTTCATTCACTGACAAGTTTCCATAGCATTTCCATGCCTCAGTTACTGTGTGCATAGAGAATGAGGCTACAGCAGCCAGTGTTCTCCAGATAAATCCCTTTGCTTCAGTCCTTCTGGTAAGGAAGGCAAAAGGTGTCTGCAGAGCATTTGATGCAAGTGGTACTTGGTAATAGCACCACAGGAAATGTGTGTGGGTGTGGGGCCTAATAATCACAGTATCACAGTATATCAGAGGCTGGAAGAGACCTCAAGAAATCGTTGGGTCTAATGCCCCTGACAAAGCAGGATCACTTAGGGTAGCCCACATAGGAATGTATCCAGGTGGGTTTTGAAAGTCTCCAGAGAAGTAATAACCTTCCAGAAAAAGCACAAATGGGCTGCCTGGAAAAGCAGAGAGAACCCTGGTCTAGGCAGTAGTCAGGCAGTGGGGACAAGACTGTGCAGCTGTAGTCAGTCATTCCAGCAGCACTGCCTGTAGAGTATTAAGTGATACTGAATATTTGGAGACCCTCTGTTTAGTATTAATGGGGTTTCTAAAGACGTGCCTTCTCAGGAAGGCACAAAAAGGCAATCAGCTTGTCCCGCAATGGCTGGGAAAAGGAACAAAAGGAACAAAATCTTCCCAGTTCAAAGCCTATTCCCTACCTGCACAAAAGCATGCAAGAGAAGTAAGATTTATCCAGGGTAGTATCACAGTATATCAGAAATTGGAAGGGACCTCAAGAGATCATCAGGTCTAAGCCCCCTGCCAGAGTAGGATCACTTAGGATAGTCTGCACAGGAATGCATCCAGGTGGGTTTTG
>VXBD01003836.1:0-26034 GCA_013399975.1 Indicator maculatus | reverse complement strand
CATGGAACTTCCTATCCCTCAACTTCCACCATTGCCCCTTGTCCTGTCATTGGGCATCACCCAGCAGAGCCTGGCTCCAGCCTCTTGGCACTCACCCTGCACATATTTATAAACATTGATGAGATCACTTCTCAGTCTCTTCTTCTCTAAGCTAAAGAGCCCTCAGCTCCCTCAGTCTCATAAGGAAGATGATCCACTCCCTTCATCATCCTTGTGGCTCTGTGCTGGACTCTTTCAAGCAGCTCCCTGTCTTTCCTGAGCAGAGGGGCCCAGAGCTGGACACAATACTCCAGATGCAGCCTCACCAGTGCAGAGTAGAGAGGGAGAAGAACCTCTCTGGACCTACTGACCACAGCCCTTCTAATCCACCCCAGGATGCCATTGGCCTTCTTGGCCACAAGAGCACATTGCTGGCTCATGGTCACCTCTCCATCCGCCAGGACCCACAGACCAATTGTTCCTTGTCTTACCACTGTGAACCACCCAAAAGAGCCTGGACCCTCCACTTGACCCCCATCCCTCATAAATTGATAGACATTGATCAGATCCCCTCTCAGTCTTCTCTTCTCCACACTAAACAGCCCCAGGGCTCTCAGGCTCTCTTCACAGGGGAGATGCTCAAGTCCCCTAAGCATCCTTGTGGCTCTTTGTTGGATTCTCTCCAGGAGGTCTCTGCTGGATGGAGAGAGACTGTTTACAAAGGGCTGTAGAGATAAGAGAAATGGCAATGGCTTCAAACTAGACAAGAGCAGATTTAGACTGGATGTTAGGAAAAAGTTCCTTGCCATGAGGATAGTAGAACACTGGAACAGGTAGCCCAGAGAGATGGTTGGGGCCCCATCTCTGCAGATATGCAAAGTGAGGCTCAGAAACAAGAGCTGATCTAGTTGGGGATATCCCTGCTGACTGCAGGGGGGGTTGGACTGGATGATCTTTGGAGGTCCCTTCCAATCCAGACCATTCTGTGATTCTATGATCTGTGATTCTGTGATTCTGTGACTCTCTGATTCTGTGATTCTGTGATTATATAATTCTATCAGTCTATGATTTTGTGATTCTGTGATTCTATGGTTCTGATTCTGTGATTCTATGATGCTGTGATTCTATGAGTCTCTGATTCTATAATTCTAGGATTCTATGATTCTCTGATACTATGATTCTCTGATTCTGTGTTTCTCTGATTCTATGATTCTGTGATTCTCTGATTTTATGATTCTCTGATTCTATGTGGTGCACATGAGCACAGCCTACCAGCCTTCAGTACTGCAGCAGGGCCTCTACCACCTCTACCAGCTCAGCATTTCCAGCTTCTGCAAGTATCCTACATCATACCCCAAGATCAGCATTTCCACCACCTGTATTAAAGGCTACCTAAAAACACATTTGTTTTATCAGTATGTATTCAGGCAAATAAACTGAGTTCTGGAAATTAGAGTTAATATACTAATGATTAATTGATTGCAAAGAAAAAAAGATAAAAGCAATACCTTTGTAGCCACCGTTGCTTGCAGCAGCTCTGGGACTAACTGATAGCTTTTCCAGCAAGCAAAGCTGGTTAATATGAAATTACTTTCTCAATGAAAACATGCCAGGGGTAACACTTCCCATAAAAGGAAGAAGTGGTGAAAAGATAACTGTGTGTAAAAGATAACTGTGTAGAACTACTTCAATACCTTTTATGCTGGAGCACACCTTTCCTGGGCAAGGAACAATATCTGCATAGATAAAACTGGCTACAGCCAACCTCTGCTGAATGCAGCTGAGGAGTGGTGATGAGGATTCATCATAAAATCATGGAATTGTCAGGGCTGGAAGGGACCTCAAGGATCATCCAGTTCCAACTCCCCTGCCATGGGCAGGGACACCTCACACTACAGCAGGTTGCTCACAGCCACATCCAGCCTGGCTGCAAAAACCTCCAGGGCTGAGGCTTCCACCACCTCTCTGGGCAACCTGTGCCAGTCTCTCACCACCCTCATGGGGAAGAACTTCACACTAGATCGGGAAAGGATGCAGCAAGGCTGGTACCAGATTCAGGATTGAAGCAGAGGTGGGAAAGCTCAAACAAAGAGAACATTTACTTCTCCAAAGAGAGCTTATAATGATGCAAAATCTTCCAGTGGTTCACATGAGATCTGCACAGGAATATCTAGCTCATGAATATGAGCTCATGAATATGGGAGCTATTTAAAAAAAATCTGAGATTTCTATGGTGGAAGGGTACAATAAGATTAAAAAAAAAAAGGATAATTGATGGGTTGAAATAGAATGTGTCAGGCAAAAATAGTTAAACAGTTTCTAAATTGGATGAGCAGTGCCTCACTTAAATTGCAATTGCAAATAAGAGAAGATATTTGCACTCAGCTTAATTACTGTAGCAGAGAAGGTCTGCAAGGCAGGGCCATTTGCTTGTAGGTAATTAAATATGAGATGTGAGAAAGCTTAACAAAAATGTAAATATTAAGCTAGCACAATTTTCATGTTCTGATCTCGTTCCTCCCTCTCAGAAGAATTTTTTTATGTGTCTCCTCTCCTCCCCCCATCCCCAAAAAAAAAAAAAAAAGGCAGATGAGTCAGAGTGCTCAGTGCAGGAATCTCAGCTTTGTTGTTTTAAAGAGATTTTTTTTTTCCCCCTATGATTTGCTGTTCTTCTGTTTACACACACACACTCACACACACACACACAAGATAATTCTTTCAAGCCTGGGGAAGAAAAAAAATAATAAATGTTCTCCCTGCCTTGGGATAGATCAGAGTAAGAAATATTTGCACAGAGGAAGGCTTGTTTGTCTTTTTAGAGGGGTGGGACAGCTCCCCAGTGGGCCATGCTGAGGTGCTGAACAAGGGCAAGGGAGAAGCTGATGCATTTGCACCTCTTCATCTTGTCTTGTTTAGTCCTAACCTCCTCATTGTTCCTGGACACCCTTCCCATTGCTATCACCTCACTCTACTGTGTGCTAAGTAGTGCACACACTTGTGCTAATTTCCTTCTCTTTGGTGTTTTTCTTGTCAATGTCAGCTCTGGGGAGGCCACACCTTGAGGATTGTGTCCAGTTTGGGGCACCTCATCACAAGAGAGATGTGGAGGTGCTGGAGCCAGGGCAGAGGAGGGCAAGGAAGCTGTGAAGGGTCTGGAGAAGAAATCTGATGAAGAGAGACTGAAGGAGCTGGGGATGGTTAGTTTGGAAAAGAGGAGGCTGAGGTGAGACCTCATTGCTGTCTACAACTACATGAAGGATGTTATAGAGAGGTTGGTGCTGGTCTCTTCTCACAGGGAATTAGTGATAGAACAAGAGGGAATGGCCTCAAGCTGCCACTGGGTAGGTTTAGACTGGACATTAGGAAACATTTTTTGATGTCAAGAGTGGTCAGGGATTGGAATGTGCTGCCCAGGGAGGTGGTGGAGTCCCCAAGCCTGGATGTGTTTGAAGGTGGTTTGGCTGTGGTGCTTGGGGCTCTGGTTTAGGGGTGAGCCTTGTAGAGTAGGGTTGTGGGTTGGACTTGGTGATCCTGAGGGTCATTTCCAACCTGAATATTTCTGTGATTCTGTGACAGTGGAGATTTTGCTCTTTTCCCAACCTGTAGAGCATGGCAAATTGCTTTATCATTGCACGAACAGAGGCTGAATGGTCACACTCACACCACTCTCCATCACCACAGCTTGCTCACAGCACCACAGAAGGTTTACCTTCATTCTTGCTTTTCATTTGGTACAAACATCATACAAATAGTTTCAGCAGTCCACACTCAGCTTCCTTTTCAGCTTCTTAGGACTGTGCCTGACATTTCATCTTTCCACATTTGAGAGTGATTCAGTTTCCCCAGCCCACCTGCAGAGCAAGGGCTAGCACTGTGCCCAGCACAAATCTGCCATTGTGCTGATAGCTTATCAGTAAGGGGCAACTGCCTAGGCTTGGAGGCTTTCTTCTGCAGTGAGTTTGGGAACAAACAAGGTGACAGTATAGGACTATAGGAAGGACGTGGAGCTGATGGAGAGGGTCCAGAGGACAGCCTCGAAAATGCTCAGGGGGCTGGAGCAGCTCTGCTATGAGGACAGGCTGAGGGAGCTGGGGGTGTTCAGCCTGGAGAGGAGGAGGCTTCAAGGAGACTTAATAGCAGCCTGCCAGGACTTGAAGAATAGAAAGAGACTGTTTGCAAAGGCCTGCAGTGACAGGATGAGGAGCAATGACTTCAAATTAGAGAAGAGTAGATTTAGATTGGATATCAGGAGGAAGTTCTTTACTATGAGGGTGGTGGAACACTGGAACAGGTTGCCCAGGGAGGTGGTTGAGGTTCCTTCCCTGGAGATATTCAAGGTGAGGCTCAATGAGGCCCTGGGCACCCTGATCTAGTTGGGGATGTCCCTGCTGACTGCAGGGAGGTTGGACTGGATGACCTTTGGAGGTCCCTTCTGGCCTGGACCATTCTATGACTCTATGACTTGGTAACGGTCAGTTAGTACCCCACAGACAGACCAAGGTTGCTTTTGAGATAGCTCTCTGTCTGCCTAAGACAAAAGAGGGGCCTGCAGTCTTGTGGAACAAGATGTTTGAACAGGCTCTCAGATGTAAGGCTATGGCTACTGACCATAGATCATCCAGTCCAATCCTCCTGCCAGGGCAGGACCATAGAATCTAGCACAGGTCACACAGGAATGCATCCAGGTGGGGTTGGAAAGTCTCCAGAGGAGGAGACTCCACAACCCCCCTGGGCAGCCTGTTCCAGGGCTCTGTCACCCTCACTCCAAAGAAGTTTCTCCTCATGTTGAGCTGAAATCTTCTGTGTTCAAGCTTGAACCTGTTGTTCCTTGTTTTATCACTGTGAACCACCCAAAAGAGCCTGGCCCCCTCCACTTGACCCCCACCCCTCACATATTGATAGACATTGATCAGATCCCCTCTCAGCCTTCTCTTCTCCACACTAAACAGCCCCAGGGCTCTCAGTCTCTCTTCACAGGGAGATGCTCAAGTCCCATAAGCATCCTCCTGGCTCTCTGTTAGATTCTCTCCAGCAGGTCTCTGTCTCTCTTGAACAGGGGAGCCCCAAACTGGACACAGGATTGCAGCTGTGGTCTCAGCAGGGCAGAGTAGAGGGGGAGAAGAACCTCCCTAGCCCTGCTGGCCACACTTTTCTTGCTGCACCCCAGGATCCCATTAGCTCTCTTGGCCACACCTCTCCTTTGTTTTTTCAATGAATTAAAAAAAAAAAATCAACAAACCAAAACATTTACTTTCTGTGTACAACTATGTAACTGCTGTGCTTTAGGTTTCTCTACCTTGCATCTTTACTTCTCAGAGCTTTGTGCCATCCTCAAACACAGGCAGCTGGGGAGCTAGAACAGAAATAAAAAAACCCTCCAAAAACTTTTTACTGCAAACTGCTGGAAAGCAACATAACAGAGAAATGCTCTTTTGGGAAGCACTTTTTCTCTCAGGCTAAAATTAAAGGTAATCCTGACTGCAAGTGGGGTCATTTTGGTGTACAGCTATACATAACACTCCCCCCCCCCCCTCCATGGGATTTCACCTCAAGTATCTGCTGGGGGGTGTCCTGTCACATGGAGGGCCTCCAGACAGAATGCTCTCCAGAACATCTCAGAAGGCAGCAATGCTTTTGAGGATTGTCTTCATCTGGATGTTGCCAAACATAAAAAAAAAAAAGGACAGAAATACTAAACAGAAATGATTAAAAGATAGCAGGAAAAAAATTCCCAATTCTCAGAATTCATAACATTTCTTCAAGGGCTGCTGCTGCTACTAGCAAAGGGCTCAAGCTCCAAGCTGTCTGGCTGCAACCTCACTTCCAGGCTATTTCAAAGGCACCCTGCTGAAGCTGCACTTCCTAACGAGCTGAGAAGCTTCCTCACTACTTACTCTGGGAATTATTGATTGTCAAACTGGACAGAGACTTTAGGAACCCATTAGCCAAGGTCCAAACCAGGATCAGTGTAATGACATTCTTGAACCGTGTCACAGACAGCTCCTCTTTGGTTCATCTATCTTCATCCAGCCCTCTTCCAACAGCAGCCCAGCTCCTCCAGGTTGGCTGAGTAAGCTGCAGCTGTACATGCTGGCTGCAGGTACAAACAGTTGCTTCCTGCCCTGGAGGGATGGAGTTTCTGCAAGTCATTGGAAGCACTTAAAGGTAGCCTACTTTTCCTAACTGAGCTCTTGAGCTGCTTTTGTCACCTCGTCTTCCAGGGAGAAGGATCTGCAGACCACTGACAAACACATTGCATCTTTTTGCTCACTTCTGAGTCTCTGGGGGCTCATGGCACACAGTGACCCCCAGTGAAAGAACAATAGCATCAGATTTTGTGCTCAGAGGTGCACAGATCACTTCAACCTTCGACTGACTGATTCTCCAGCACACCCCAAGAGACTTCCTGTAGTATTTCTTAAATTCAAGAATTTAGTGGATTTTTTTTTCCCAACATAGGATAAATACTTTTTCCACATTCTACCCTCAACTTGTTTCAATACTGTTAAAAATCAGTGGGATTCTGAGCAGATCAAGCAGTTCAACAAGACCAAGTGCAAGGTCCTACATCTGGGTCAGGGGTAATCCAAAGCACTGATATAGGCTGGGCAGGGACTGGCTGGAGGGCAGTCCTGAGGAGAGGGACTTGGGGGTGCTGGTGGAGGAGAAGCTCCACAGGAGCCAGCAGTGAGCACTTGCAGCCCAGAAAGCCAACCAGAGCCTGGGCTGCAGCAAGAGAAGTGTGGCCAGCAGGTCAAGGGAGGTGATTCTCCCCCTCTGCTCAGCTCTGGTGAGACCCCACCTGGAGTACTGCATCCAGTTCTGGAGCCTCTGTTACAAGAAGGATCTGGAGGTGCTGGAGGGTGTCCAGAGAAGGGCCATGAGGATGATCAGAGGGCTGGAGCACCTCTGCTATGAGGACAGACTGAGAGAGTTGGGGCTGTTCAGTCTGGAGAAGAGAAGGCTCTGAGGAGACCTTCTTGTGGCCTTCTAGTATCTGAAGGGGGCTCCAAGAAAGCTGGGGAGGGACTTTTTAGGGTGTCAGGGAGTGATAGGATTAGGGGGAATGGAGCAAAACTAGAAATGGGTAGATTCTTCCTAACATCCAGTCTGAATCTCCCAACTTCTAGTTTAGTTCCATTCCCCTTAGACCTATCACCACTCCTATCACCCTAAAAAGTCCCTCCCCAGCTTTCTTGTAGCCCCCTTCAGATACTGGAAAGCCACAAGAAGGTCTCCTCAGAGCCTTCTCTTCTCCAGACTGAACAACCCCAACTCTCTCAGTCTGTCACCATAGGAGAGGAGCTCCAGCCCTCTGATCATCCTTGTGGCCCTTCTCTGGACATGTTCCAGCACCTCCAGACCTTTCTTGTTCACCATTCTATGAACCTATGAAAACAAACCCCTATCTAGTCACAGCAACACACAGCCTAATTAGAAATAACATTTTCTTCCTCTGACAAAACACAAAAGGATACAGGATCCTTGCACAGCAAGGTCACCAGCATTGGGTGAATGCATAACCTGGCCAGTGCCCTAGCAGAGAGTGGCTTAGAATCAAAGAATCATAGAATCAACCAGGTTGGAAAAGACCTCCAAGATCATCCAGTCCAACCTAGTACCCAGCCCTATCCAATCAACTAGACCATGGCACCAAATGCCTCATCCTTGAAGCTTTTCTTGAACTTCTCCAGGGATGGCAACTCCACCACCTCCCTGAGCAGCACATTCCCATGGCCAATCTCTCTCTCTGTGAAGAACTCCCTCCTAATCTCCAGCCTGTACCTCCTCTGGCACAACTTGAGACTGTGTCCCCTCATTCTGCTGCTTGTTGCCTGGGAGAAGAGACCAACCCCCACCTGGCTTGCTCAGGAAGCTTCCAGTCACTGAAATGTGCCTGGAGCAATGTGATTTGGATCTCACACAAACACCTCACCTGGGAAAGGTGCCACAAATGTTCCTGCAGCCATGAGGATCACTTGGTGGCAAGCATGGATTGTGAAATGATTAGTTATCCAATACACATTTGGGTCTCCTAAGTGACAGAACTAGGCTATTGATATCTGCACAGGAGGAAGTATTGCAGCCTTTTCGTTTGAACAGCTGCAAAGAACCTCACATCTCTGGAATTCTTTTGTTTCTCGTTGACCTTTTTAAATACTCTAATTTTTTTTTTCATTATTTTTTTCCCCACTCAGAAATGAACACCCATTCACTGGAAACCCTTAGAACACTTTGAAATTGTTGTTATTTCCTCTTGGTACCAATCTGCCTTGTGCATTGTGACTGAACTGAGGTATCCCATAAGTACCCAAGTTGCNAGTCTCAAGCTGCACCAGGGGAGGTTTAGCCTGGATGGTAGGAAGAAATTCTTCCCAGAAAGAGAGATTGGCCATTGGAATGTGCTGCCCAGGGAGGTGGTGGAGTCACAATCCCTGGAGGTGTTTAAAATTAGCCTGGATGAGGCACTTGGAGCCATGGTTGAGTTGATTAGATGGTGTTGGGTGATAGGTTGGACTTGATGATCTCTGAGGTCTTTTCCAGCCTGGTTAATTCTGGGATTCTGATTCTTTAATCAATGAACATGACAGAATTTTATGCAAAATGAAATTCTTTAAGTGAAGGAACAGAGGGCCCTGGAGAATAAATCTTATGAAGAGCAACTGAAGGAGCTGAGGCTGTTTAGTTTGGGAAAGAGGAGGCTGAGGGGAGACCTCATTGCTCTCTACAACTACCTGAAAGGACATTGTGGAGAGGCTGCTGCTGGTCTCTTTTCTCACAGCCACTTGGCTATGCATTCCCTTAAATAGAAGAATACAAGGAAACAGAATAGAATAAAGAATTACAATATCCTGGAAGGAACTGCCCATCCCCTGGGGACTTTCTAGCTTTTGAAGGACTTTTCTTTGTGGTTGTACCAATTAACTCTTGATTTCCCTTAAACCTACCACATTTGCCTTTAAAGCTCACGCATTAGTAAGTTCTTACAGCGGGAAAAAGCTTGGAAGGATTCATATAAGAATTAAGATTAAAAAAAAAAGAATAAAAAGAGAAAAAAAAGAGGGAAAAAAAGAGGAAAAAAAGAGGAAAATAAAAAAGAGGGAAAAAAAAGAGGGAAATAAAGAAAGGAAAATAAAAAAGAGGGAGAAAAGGGGAAAAAAAGAGAGAAAAAAAAGAGGAAAATCCATAAGAGCTGGAAAACAGAGAATACATCACATAAACATACATCACATAAACTATAGGTGAAAATCTTTGCTACAGTATGGAGGGGGAACTTTAGCCTAGAACCTGACTGCAAAGACTGACAGTAAATTAAATTACCATTGGATGCAAAAGGAAAATAATGCTAAGCTCTATAGAATTCATTGGATTGCTAATGGGGATATAGAGCAGAGGCATAAAAAGATCTTTTTCTTTTCTTCTGTCACTTCTGCTTGCAAATTCCCTCTCTCTCTCCTGTGGCCTTGCCAAGGGATCTCTGTTTTGACTTCTGTGTGAGGTAACAGGAAAGACAGAGGGAGTGGGGGAGGAGGTAAATGGGTCCCCTGGATCCATCCAGGGGGTTCTGAGGAGTTTCTGTGTTGTGTATATATATATATAAAACATTCATTGTATATTTTCTACATGCTCATTTCATTTCATATTTCTAGATTTTAGTTTGCTTGTAAATAGAGCTTCAGTTGCTTCCATCTGAAATGGAGCTGGTCTGACAATTTTATCTTTAGGGGGCAAGTCTCTCAGCTCACTTGGAGGGTAATTTCAACCCACCACCATACTTCATTTAAGCTGCTTTCCAAAAAAAAAAAAAAAAAAATTTATTCTTCCAAAGCAATGCTTGGGTTTTCCCATTTCTTCCCCTACAGAGGAAAACTTGCTTTCTGGAAAAAAAAATCCACTACTATTATTCAGAAAAAAAGATAAATATCTCCATCCTATGGGCATTGAAATGAATGCATTTCCAAGACTGTATTTTTTTATATGTCAGGTTTAGATAAAAGCAAGCAAAGTATGTAGAGGAGTAAGTTACATCACTGGAAAGTAGAGCTGCAACTATAGAATCATAGAATCAGTCAGGGTTGGAAGGGACCACAAGGATCATCCAGTTCCAACCCCCCTGCCATGGGCAGGGACACCTCACACTACATCAGGCTCGCCAGAGCCTCATCCAGCCTGGCTGCAAACACCTCCAGGGATGGGACCTCAACCACCTCCCTGGACAACCCATTCCAGGCTCTCACCACTCTCATGGGGAAGAACTTCTTCCTCACATCCAGCCTGAATCTCCCCACTTCCAGCTTTATTCCATTCCCCCCAGTCCTGTCACTACCTGACAGCCTAAAAAGTCCCTTCCCAATTTCTTGTAGCCCCCTTAAGATATTGGAAGGCCACAAGCAGGTCTCCTCAGAGCCTTCTTTTCTCCAGATTGAACAACCCCAACTCTCCCAGTCCATCCTCCTAAGAGAGGAGCTCCAGCCCTCTGCTCATCCTCATGGCCCTACATTTGTTTGCCTTTAACTGTAAGGACACTTAGCTACATGTAAGAAGTTTGCCAAGCAGTTATTTTCNATCTCCCCACTTCCAGCTTTATTCCATTCCCCCCAGTCCTGTCACTACCTGACAGCCTAAAAAGTCCCTTCCCAATTTCTTGTAGCCCCCTTAAGATATTGGAAGGCCACAAGCAGGTCTCCTCAGAGCCTTCTTTTCTCCAGATTGAACAACCCCAACTCTCCCAGTCCATCCTCCTAAGAGAGGAGCTCCAGCCCTCTGCTCATCCTCATGGCCCTACATTTGTTTGCCTTTAACTGTAAGGACACTTAGCTACATGTAAGAAGTTTGCCAAGCAGTTATTTTCCTTTCAGATCAGATGAAAAAAAAAAAAAAAACAACAAAAAACCCCCTAAAAATCTCTTTTTCAGCAAAGCCCTTTAGCTGAGCTGATGCATTTCTCCAACAGAGACTTTTTGTGAAAGGCTTCTGTCTTCTGCTTCCTGTATTTAGTTTTAACTGCTGCATTTTGGTTGGGATGGGGGAATTTTTTTAATTTTTTTTTTTTCTTTCCACTTTTTCCCTTCTGCAAAGTGCTGGCATAAGCAACCAGTAGACAGTGCTTAGCTGGCAGGTGTTTTCCACATAATCCCATAGCCCAGCACAAGCAACATATATTTTTACTATGAGATCATGAAGTTCCTGTGTACTTTTCACAACTATTTCACTTACTTGGGCAACACTATAAAATATCTCTTTGCCTTTAGTTTGGTTTAGTTTAGTTTAGTTTAGTTTAGTTTTGTTTAGGTTTGTTTAGGTTTGTTTTGTTTTGGTTTGTTTTTGTTTGGTTTGGTTTGGTTTGGTTTGGTTTGGTTTGGTTTGGTTTTTTCCCATGGAGCTGCTTCTTTTTTAAGCTGTCTTCTGAGTGGCAGAATCTGTATCTCCTGACTTGGGCTCACCTAAAGGATGTCTGACATTTCTTTGAACACAAGCCTGACTTATTGTGACAAGGAAGGAAATGTATCAGCCTGATGCAGTGTTTCAGGGCTGGCCCTCTCAAAAATCTCATATTCCTTTAACTCTTCTTCTTTATTGTTTTGGGGTTTTTTTTCTTCATTTTAAAGTCATTTGCTGGGTCAAAATCAAGTGGCTATGTGCCACCTGATAAGCACTTCTGGTTTTTTCTGTCTGGTGTTTCCAACTAAACTTGTAATTT
This sequence comes from Indicator maculatus, assembly GCA_013399975.1. Taxonomy (NCBI): domain Eukaryota; kingdom Metazoa; phylum Chordata; class Aves; order Piciformes; family Indicatoridae; genus Indicator; species Indicator maculatus. The sequence continues at coordinate 14,354 of VXBD01003836.1, read as the reverse complement.
TCCTTCTAGATCACAGAATCATAGAATCATAGAATCACAGAATCATAGAATCATAGAATCACAGAATCATAGAATCACAGAATCACAGAATCATAGAATCACAGAATCACAGAATCACAGAATCACAGAATCATAGAATCAGAGAATCAGAGAATCATAGAATCATAGAATCACAGAATCACAGAATCATAGACTCACAGAATCATAGAATCACAGAATCACAGAATCATAGACTCACAGAATCATAGAATCACAGAATCATAGAATCATAGAATCATAGAACCAATCAGGGTTGGAAGGGACCACAAGGATCATCCAGTTCCAACCCCCCTGCCATGGGCAGGGACACCTCACACTACATCAGGCTGGCCAGAGCCTCATCCAGCCTGGCCTTGAACACCCCCAGGGATGCTTGAGCTTGTTCCCAGTGTCTTAAAAGACACAGGTTATAGCTGGCTGCTAGTGCTGCTATGAGCCTCAAGCTGTTCTTAAATTCTTTGCTAAACTCCTTTGAGATGTTTTAAATCACACAGAATCACAGAACTGGAGATCCTCTTACCTAACTCTTGGTTTTAAAGAGTTGTGATGCTTTCCCTAAAGCTCTCAGAAAACTTCCTTTCCTTCCCCCCTACCCCCACCCCATCCTTCCCTCTTTCCATTCCATTTTAGAAGCTCTGTGGGCATTCTCCTGTTGTATATTTACATCTACCATGTCCAGCATTCAGAATGTGACTTTGTGATAACTAACTTATTTTACCACTGAAGCTTCACTGTCTCCACTTTTCCCCCTTCCTTTTACCCCAGTTTTGCTTTTTGGATTGTTTTCTGTAGGAAAAAAGTGAGTACAGAGGAGGGCAAGGAAGCTGGGGAATGGCCTGGAGAAGAAATCTGATGAAGAATGACTGAAGGAGCTGGGGATGGTTAGTTTGGAAAAGAGGAGGCTGAGAGGAGACTTCATTGCTGTCTACAACTACCTGAAAGGAGGTTGTGGAGAAGTTGGTGCTGGTCTCTTCTGCCAGGAAATTAGTGATAGAACAAGAGGGAATGGCCTCAGGCTGTGACTGGGTAGGTTTAGACTGGACATTAGGAAACATTTTTTGATGTCAAGAGTGGTCAGGCATTGGAATGTGCTGCCCAGGGAGGTTCTGGAGTCCTCAAGCCTGGATGTGTTTGAAAGTTGTTTGGCTGTGGTGCTTGAGGGTCTGGTTTAGGGGTGACCCTTGTAGAGTAGGGTTCTTGGTTGGTCTTGGTGCTCCTGAGGCTCATTTCCAACCTGAATATTGCTGTCATTCTGTGAATGATCTTCTCAGAGGCTAGAGGGAGAATTCTCTGTCAGACTGCAGGAAAATGAATGATAACATGTAAAAGATAACCTTCAAAGTAACTGTGCAATTAAGTGGTTTTGCAATTTTCTACACAGACTATCTTAGGCCACTTATAAGCCACAGCAACCCTCAACCCATTCCACTCTACAAACATTCAAGAAAAATGTGATCTCTGTTTCAACAACATGATACATGCATTTGGAAAAGAAAAAAAGAACAACCAACAACATTTTCTGGAGTAGTTATTTCCCTTAACGCAACACAGCCCTCAGGATGCACTAAGGAACTCTCCACGTTGCAGCTGGTATTGCAGGAGGTGTTGTGAGTTCCTTGTAGTGCCAACCATTGTCTGTGAGTGCTTGGTGTAATTAGACCTTAGTAATGGTGAAAGAATATGTGCCAGCTGAGTAAAAGTTGTCCTTTATTCTATTTAGACAGCCATATATAATGGTGCATAAACTGAGTGGGATCACAGTATCAGAGAGTACCAGAAGTTGGAAGGGACCTCAAGAGATCATCAGGACCAACCCCCCTGCCAGAGCAGCATCACCCAGGGGAGTCTGCACAGGAATGCATCCAGGTGGGGTTGCAAAGTCTCCAGAGAAGGAGACTCCACAACCCCCCTGGGCAGCCTGTTCCAGGGCTCTGTCACCCTCACTGTGAAGAAGTTTCTCCTCCTGTTGAGCTGAAACCTTCTATGTTCTGGTTTGAACCCATTGCTCCTTGTCTTATCACTGTGAACCACCCAAAAGAGCCTGGCCCCCTCCACTTGACACCCACCCCTCACATATTGAGAGACATTGATCAGATCCCCTCTCAGTCTTCTCTTCTCCACACTAAACAGCCCCAGGGCTCTCAATCTCTCTTCACAAGGAGATGCTCAAGTCCCCTAAGCATCCTCTGGCTCTCCCTTGGATTTTCTCCAGCAGGTCTCTGTCTCTCTTGAACTGGGGAGCCCCAAACTGGAACACAGGATTGCAGCTGTGGTCTCAGCAGGGCAGAGTAGAGAGGTAGAAGAACTTCCCCAGCCCTGCTGGCCACACTTTTCTTGCTGCACCCCAGGACCCCATTGACTCTCTTGGCCACAAGGGCACATTGCTGTCCCATGCAGAACTTGCTGCCCACCAGCACTCCAAGGTCTTTCTCCATGGAGCTGCTTCCCATTGGGGCAGCCTCTAACCTGTCCTGGTGCCTGTTGTTATTTCTCCCCAGTAGCCTCAGGGCTCTCACTCTCTCTTCAGAGGGGAGATGCTCAAGTCCCCTAAGCATCCTCATGGCTCTAAGATAAGAGTATTTGTAAATCATACATTTGAAAGGAGACACAAAGGAGTAACCTAGATGACAATGAAAGGAAAAGGTGAAACAGAATGTGGTCAGCTTGGAGTTAGAGAGGAGGATAGAAAGGATTCTGAAAAGTAATGGATATCAGCCGTTGACAGTGGTGCATTGACAGTGGTGTAAAACTGGGATTGCATGAGACTGGTCAATCTCTGTCCCTTCCCCTTTATTTTAAGAGAAAAATCAATTTCTCACAAAGAATCTTGAGAGTGCACCTTGTTAGGAGAAATGGAGAAGAGAAAAAGAAAATACATGACTTCAGCAAATACTGTTGTCTCAGTAAATGTTGCCTGACTTAGCTGTGGATAAGAACTGGGCAGAACTTTCCCTGCAGAGCTCCAAATCATACCAGACAACTGTTTCCTAACCCCACTCAAATTCAGAACTCAGCCCAGGTTCTTCGAAAGCCTTGCTGCAGCTCACAAGCGTTTTTGTGTTATGAAACATTGTCCTGGGGAAAGCTGTGTTGATTTGTGGGTTTGAATGGATACCAGGTAAAAAATCTCTGGGTGTCCCTCAAGGTTAGGTGATTTTTGACAGCAGCTTTTATTTGCTTTTCTGGTTGCTGGCATCAGCAAGGACTGGAAAGGCAGTGTTTGTAGGGATTACACGGAGCACAATCAAAACCTAGCATGAGTAGAAAGACAAAAATCTTTTGAACAACAGGACAAGAAGATTAGCAAAGTGTTTGAATCCTAGAATCCTAGAATCATAGAATGGGCCAGGCTAGAAACATACCTCCAAAGCTCATCCACTCTGACCTCCCCACAGTCAGCAGGGACATCCCCAACTAGATCAGGTTGCCCAGAGTCCTATTGAGCTCTACCCANGCAGAGCAAAGTGTCAGAATCACCTCTCTGGCTCTGCTGGCCACACATCTTTGGATGCAGCCCAGGATGTGATTTGCCTTCTGTGTTGCAAGCTCACACTGCCTGCTCCTGTCCAGCTTCTCATCCCTCAGCACCCCCAAGTCCTTTTCCTCAGGGCTGCCTTCTACCACCTCCTCCCCCATCCTGTATTGACAGTGAGGATTGTTCCAGCCCAGGTGCAGAACCCTGCACTTGCTCTTGTTGAACCTCATGAGGTTCACCTGGACCCACCTCTCCAGCTTGTCCAGGTCCATCTGGATGTCATCCTGTCCCTCTGGCGTATGAACAGCACCACTCAGCTTGGTGTCATCTGCACACTTGCTGATGGTGCTCTCAATGTCACTATGTCATTGATAAAAATATTAAACAGTAGAGGTCCCACTACAGACCCCTGAGGGACACCACTTGTCAGAGTGTATTGTGGAAGTAAACTGTGAAAAGTTTTATATTTGGGGTTGGTTTAGGGTACAGTGTATGAAAAGTAAATGAAATTATCAAAAAGTACTGTGGTCAGGATATCAGATGTGTACCTGTGAATGTAAATGTGGATGAACTGCCTAAATGAGTGAGAAGGACCCAAGTTTTCTAATTGCACCTTTTCCTGCTGTTTGTCCTGCAGAAATGTCACTGGTCATTAAAAAGACAACACCAGAAAGCCAACCAACTAAATAAAAAACAACCCCCCCATCAGTAAAACTTTAAGAGGTAGTGGGGAAAGGCATAGCCCAGTTCTCATCTACAGCTTAGGTGTTTGAAAACTCTTACAATAGAATCATAGAATCAGTCAGGGTTGGAAGGGACCACAAAGATCATCCAGTTCGAACCCCCCTGCCATGGCCAGGGACACCTCACACTACATCAGGCTGGCCAGAGCCTCATCCAGCCTGGCTGCAAACACCTCCAGGGATGGGGCCCCAACCACCTCCCTGGAAATCATATTTATCTGCAAAGCTCTACAAGTTAGCTTTTTAAAATGTTAAAATACTCTCCCGTTCCCACTCTGGTCAAACAAACAAACAAACAAACAAAAGTATCTCCACATTTATTGACATCTCAGTTGAATTAACTTGTAGTTGTTTGTTATTGATTTATCTTCAGCTTCACAGAATCATAGCATCAGCCAGGTTGGAAGACACCTCAGAGATCATCCAGTCCAACCTATCACCCAGCCCTATCCAATCAACCAGACCATGGCACTGAGTGCCTCATCCAGGCTTTTCTTGAGACCAACCCCCACCTGGCTACAATCTCCCTTCAGGCAGTTGTAGACAGCAATGAGGTCTCCCCTGAGCCTCCTCTTCTCCAGGCTAAACACCCCCAGCTCCCTCAGCCTCTCCTCACAGGGCTGTGCTGCAGCCCCCTCCCCAACCTTGTTGCCCTCCTCTGGACACCTCAACATCTCTCTTGACTTGAGGGGAAGACAGATGTGCAGTGTCTCTCTCTCTCACTACACACATGATGTGTGTATATGCTTGTGTTTGTCAGCATTCAAATACCAGCCAGATCAGTTTGGAGAAGAGAAGGCTCTGAGAAGATCTGATTGTGGCCTTCCAGTGTCTGAAGGGGGCTCCAAGAAAGCTGGGGAGGGACTTTTGAGGGTGTCAGGGAGTGACAGGTCTGGGGGGACAAACTAGAAATGGGGGATAGGACTAGGGGGAATGGAACAAAACTAGAAATGGGGACATTCAGATTGGATGTTAGGAGGAAGTTTTTCCCCATGAGGGTGGTGAGACACTGGCACAGGTTGCCCAGGAAGGTGGTGGAAGCCTCATCCCTGGAGGTTTTTGCAGCCAGGTTGGATGTGGCTGTGAGCAACCTGCTGTAGTGTGAGGTGTCCCTGCCCATGACAAGGAGTTGGAACTGGATGATCCTTGAGGTCCCTTTCAACTCTGAGAATTCTGTGATTCTATGAAACTGCTGTGCATGCAAATCCCATAGTTTCCCAGAACAGTTTCCAAAGTCATGGATTCTACAGGGTACAACCGAGCAGGTCACTCTGAGGCACTGCTGTCACCAGAGTGAGAAAAAGCATCTGACTGGAGAAGGGAGGACAGAGAGGGGATCTGATCAATGTGTAAATATATCTGAGGGGTGGGTGTCAAGTGGAGAGGGCCAGGCTCATTTTGATGGTTCACAGTGATAAGACAAGGAACAATGGGTTCAAACTTCAACATAGAAGGTTTCAGCTCAACAGGAGGAGAAACTTCTTTGCAGTGAGGGTGACAGAGCACTGGAACAGGCTGCCCAGGGGGGTTGTGGAGTCTCCTTCTCTGGAGACTTTCCAACCCCACCTGGATGCATTCCTGTGCAGACTACCCAGTCACAGCAGTTGTGACTCGAAGTAAGTTTTTCTTGCAGGATTCCTATTTTCTGCCTGTGTGTTTGCCAAACTGCATTCATATGTGTAAATTTCTTAATTTATTCTCTTGTACTTCAATCCAAGAGAATGTTTACCATATTAAATGGAATAGGGGTAATGGAAATGTCTTGCAGAGTAAGCACCCTGCCAAAAGGAAACAGTATCAAGCCTTGTTTGACAGCAAATATTTCCCTTCCCTTTTACCACTCTCTAACCCACATAAAAGTACCTTGATCCAGCTATCAAAAAGGCCTAATGTGGATATTGCTCTCAGGTTTATCACTAAATTAATTTCCCTGTCACATGATAAGTGGCTTTTATACCTCAGAAATATTCCCATTAAAAAAAAAAAAAAAAAACACAACACATCAATTTCTTTCCTGATATTTATCTAAATGTCCTTTTGGAATCAGTCCTGCAGTGATGATAGTGCTGCAGTCTCAGACACAATTCAACATGATGTCTTTAAACAGAAATAACAATACCTTGACTTGACCTTTCTCTATCTCTCCTCTCTTACCTTTTGTCAGTCCAGCAAATGTGCAGTGAAATGTAGCCCTTCCCTTCAGTGCAAGGGACATAGCTCAGAATTCCAAATTAAAATACACTGCAAGAGGATACTGATCAAATCATAGAATCATGGAGTTGTCAGGGTTGGAAAGGACCTCAAGGATCATCCAGTTCCAACCCTCCTGACATGGGCCCCTAGGGACACCTCACACTACAGTGAGCAACTACTATGTTGCTCACAGCCACATCCAGCCTGGCTGCAAAAACCTCCAGAGATGAGGCTTCCACCACCTCCCAGGGCAACCTGTGCCAGTGTCTCACCACCCTCATGGTGAAATCTTCTTCCTAACATCCAGTCTGAATCTCCCCACTTCTAGTTTTGCTCCTTTTCCCCTACTCCTTTCACACCCTGACACCCTCAAAAGTCCCTCCCCAGCTTTCTTGTAGCCCCCTTCAGATACTGGAAGGCCACAAGAAGGTCTTCTCAGACCTTATTTTTGCAGTCTCCATGATGAAGGCAGTGTGCAGGATGCAATATCTGGATAGCAATATTAGTTAGTAACCCAGGAGTAAAGCTGAGAGAAAAAAAGTACAAAATTTCCCTCTCTGGACAATTCTCATATTATTTGTGTTTAATTTTACCCTGAATTTAAAAAAAAAAAAAAAAGGTTAAATAAACTCATGGGTTTAGCAGTTCCATAAAACAAAACAGTGTCCCAGGCAAAATGAATCATTTTGACAGTCTAATTTTGCTCGGATCTGATGTGAATTTAACTTAACTTGGCCTCAAATGCACAAGCACCATAGAGGGAAGGGGTTGGCTTAATAAACACACAAAAAATCCCAACAAATCCACTGTTCTGCTTTAGATGACAACAATTTTATCATCAAACCCTCTTCTTTTCCTTTTACATTTCCTCAATTTTGTTTTTCTTTTTGTTTTTCTTTTTCCTTTTTGTGCTTCTTTTTCCTTTTCATTTTCTTTTTGTGTTTCTTTTTCTTCTTCTTTTTCTCTTCCTCTTTTTCTTTTTCTTTTTCTTTCTCTTTTTCTTTTTCTTTTTTTCTTTTTCTTTTTCTTTTTCTTTTTCTTTTTCTTTTTCTTTTTCTTTTTCTTTTTCTTTTTCTTTTTCTTTTTCTTTTCCTTTTTTCTTTTTCTTTTTTCCTTTTTATTATTTTTAAATTTTGTCTTTTTCTTTTACTTTTTCTTCTTTTCCTTTGCCTTTGCCTTTTCCTTTTCCTTTGCCTTTGCCTTTCTTTTTTATAATTTATTAATCAGAAGAACATCTTGAAAATATAGATTGTTGTCAGACAGAAAGAGAAAAATCAATCAGTGATTAGAAATAATTGAAGAGCCATAGAAAAATGCATCAGGATACATGAAAAGAGCAGTAGGATTCACCAAATTCAAAGCTAGGTGTTTAGACTGAAAGAGCCATTTTGTGTATCCTGTACAGATTTTTGGATATCCAGTTTATTTAATTGATCCTTACTGGATTCTCCTCCACCAAGAGAATGTCTTCCTTCCTCCAGGCTTCCTCTATTACCTCTAGGAACTGAGGGATGGCCTTAGCAGTTAAGATTGAAGCAAATATTTACCTTTAAGTGTTAAAATAAATTGTCTTGCCTCTGTACACTTCCACCTTTCCAATATCTATTTTTGTTATCTCCCTTTCACAGAAACATTCAGGTGGGAAAAGACCCTCAGGTTCACCAGAACCCTACTCTGCAAGGGTCACCCCTAAACCAGAGCCCCAAGCACCACAGCCAAACCACCTTGAAACACATCCAGGCTTGGGGACTCCACCACCTCCCTGGGCAGCACATTCCAATCCCTGACCACTCTTGCCATCAAAAAATGTTTCCTAATGTCCAGTCTAAACCTATACAGTTGCAGCTTGAGGCCATTCCCTCTTGTTCTATCACTAATTCCCTGTGAGAAGAGACCAGCCCCAGCCTCTCCACTACCTCCTTTCATGTAGTTGTAGAGAACAATGAGGTCTCCCCTCAGCCTCCTCTTTTTCAAAGTGAACAGCCCCAACTCCTTCAGTCATTCTTCATCAGATTTATTCTCCAGACTCTTCCCCAGCTTCCTTGCCCTCCTTTGCACTCTGCATTTTGCACATTGTGCCTGAATTCACCAATTTACCAAACGTTAGCCTCAAGTGGTTGCTGCAGATGTGGGGCAGAGTCTTGGAACAAATTTACCAAGTCAAGGGACTCCTCCACTGGTGGCCAAGCATTGAGGACTGATACACATCTGCAGTCAGGATGCAGGACAATGCCATTACTCTTATCCTAAAGTACATCTTGCCTAGGTGAGATGAGATTTTACCCCCATGTTAGGTCCATTGAACTTCTCTTAGATGGAAATCATTCACTCCAGAGGCTCCTTAATCTGGGACATTAGAGTGCATGATGCCCATGCAAGACCTGATTAATTAATTGTTACATATTATGCAGAACCTTTATCTATTTCTAAATACATTCAACATGTACCTGCTGAAAATTGTTTCATACTCTTCCACTAAAGGCTGATAAGGCACAGCTGGTGAAGGACAAGAAAAACCCTGTTAAGCAGGAACAAAAAGGGAGGATATTTCATACACAAAAGACTTTTACATGGGTTTCTAATGAGTGTTTTGAATGCTGAATCTCTTCAGTATGGCTGTGGGTTTGGTGGTTTCAACATCACAGTATCACAGTAGGAAGGGACCTCAAGAGATCATCAGGTCCAACCCCCCCTGCCAGAGCAGCATCACTTAGGGTAGTCTGCACAGGATTGCACCCAGGTGGAGTTGGAAAGTCTCTAGAGAAGGAAAGTAGTATTTTTCTGGCCAAATATACCCACACCCACATCTGAATGGGTTGTCTGGACTACTTTTATTCATCATTGAAAGAGAGAGAGATTTTCTAGGAAGACAGAGCATGGTCATTCAATGTGGGTGAGGTGGATTGTGGCCTTACTTTGCCATTGACTAGAGAAGATGCCTGAGGAGACTTGATTTCTCTACACCTACAGCAAAAGTGGGTGAGGTGGCTGCCAGGCACTATTCTCTGAGTGGCTGCAATGAACTTGAGTTAATTTTTCTACTCCACACAGATACACCCTCTGATACTGTGACTAATGGATGGTAGTCAGAGCATCATGGGGGGTGAGGTGGCTGCCAGGCACTATTCTCTGAGTGGCTGCAATGAACTTGAGTTAATTTTTCTACTCCACACAGATACACCCTCTGATACTGTGACTAATGGATGGTAGTCAGAGCATCATGGGGAAGTAGAAGGTGCCATAGAATCATAGAATTGTTAGGGTTGGAAGGGACCTCAAGGATCATCTAGTTCCAACCCCCCTGCCATGGGTGTGTCAGGATCAGTAAGATCAAGTACAGAGCTAATCCATGGTCCTTCCATCAATCATGATTGTTTAGCCTGGAGAAGAGGAGGCTCAGGGGTGACCCAATTGTTGTCTGCAACTACCTGCAGGGAGGTTGTAGCCAGGTGGGGGTTGGTCTCTTCTCCCAGGCAACCAGCACCAGAACAAGAGGACACAGTCTCAAGCTGTGCCAGGGGAAGTTTAGGCTCGAGGTGAGGAGAAAGTTCTTCATGGAGAGAGTTGTTAGAGGTTGGAATGTGCTGCCCAGGGAGGTGGTGGAGTCACCATCCCTGGAGGTGTTCNTACTCCACACAGATACACCCTCTGATACTGTGACTAATGGATGGTAGTCAGAGCATCATGGGGAAGTAGAAGGTGCCATAGAATCATAGAATTATTAGGGTTGGAAGGGACCTCAAGGATCATCTAGTTCCAACCCCCCTGCCATGGGTGTGTCAGGATCAGTAAGATCAAGTACAGAGCTAATCCATGGTCCTTCCATCAATCATGATTGTTTAGCCTGGAGAAGAGGAGGCTCAGGGGTGACCCAATTGTTGTCTGCAACTACCTGCAGGGAGGTTGTAGCCAGGTGGGGGTTGGTCTCTTCTCCCAGGCAACCAGCACCAGAACAAGAGGACACAGTCTCAAGCTGTGCCAGGGCAAGTTTAGGCTCGAGGTGAGGAGAAAGTTCTTCATGGAGAGAGTTGTTAGAGGTTGGAATGTGCTGCCCAGGGAGGTGGTGGAGTCACCATCCCTGGAGGTGTTCAAGAGTGGATTGGATGTGACACTTGGTGCCATGGTTTAGTAGTCATGATGTCTTGGGTGACAGGTTGGACTTTGATGATCCTTGAGATCTTTTCCAGCCTTGCTGATTCTATGATTGTCTATACAAGGCAGCCAGGACCCTCTTCAGGAGAAAACCCAAAAGCACTTTGGAGCTGACCAGCTTGTCCACAGAATTCCCATCTGCAGTGGTTCAATTTCTTTTTGTTTCTCTTCCATTGCTTCTAAGAGAGACCACAGGCATCTCTACTGCAGCAGGAGTGTCTCTGTTTAAGGGCCTGCTGTTAGATGGGATGAATCCAGGCTGTATCTTGCACCGTGTTGGAGTCTGCAACAGATACGTGGCAGTCATGTGAGATCTTGGCTCCAGCTTACACTATCCATCCAGCAGGACATTTCCAGGAGTTTTCAGGGCAGTGATACTCCTGTTAAGTGTTTCCATACCCTAGTTTTAAGCAAAGTACCTTGCAGTGAGGATTTTTCTCTCTTAAAAATGAAGGACAAAGGGTGGATTCCTTTAACTGTTTAACTGAGGGATGTTGTTGTTTTAACTTCCTCTAGTATCAGAGAACCCATGCTGGTATCTCACTATCTTCTCACCACATAAACTTTCACTTAACCCTTTGCATGTTGTCTACCTGGGTGGATTGTTAAGGTCAGCTGGGATTGCTGTGGTCTGTTTTGTCCCTAACTATGTTTTTATGCAATTCCTTCTTCCTTAGCTTTGGCACTGCTTTTTTTCTTTTTTTTTTTTTTTGGTTGGTTGGTTGGGGGTTTTTCTGTGCTCAATCATTTTAATGCTTAGTGCTTCTGTTAACCCCTCCAAAGCATCTCAATAGTAGCTATCCAAGATCCACTGTGTCAGATACAGTGACAAAACTGTGCTTGTCTGTACAGAAGCATAAACACAAACTGGGGTGGAAGGTTATTAGCTACTCAATTGCAAGCTGGTGAAGTCCAGTGCCAAGAGGGGAAGAGCTGAAGCAGCCCTGATTCATTGACATCATGGGAGCTGAGCAGAGGGGGAGAATCCCCTCCCTTGACCTGCTGGCCACATTTCTCCCCGTGCAGCCCAGACTCTGATTGGCTTTCTNGCCTGAGGCAGCCCAGGCTCTGGTTGGCTTTCTGGGCTGCAAGTGCTCACTGCTGGCTCATGTTGAGCTTCTGCTCCACCAGCAACCCCAAGTCCCTCTCCTCAGGGCTGCTCTCCAGCCAGTCACTGCCCAACCTGGATTTGTGCTTGGGATTGCCTTCACCCAGATGCAGGACCCTGCACTTGGTCTTGCTGAACCTCCTGAGGTTGGCTTGTGCTCACCTCTCCAGCCTGTCAAGGTCCCTCTGGATGCATCCCTTCCTTCCACACTGCCTTCCCACAGGGCAAGGCAATAAATACAGCCTAAACCAACAAGATGCACAAAGAAATGGGTGTTCTCTTAGCAGGACATGAATTTGTTTCATGAGCACCTGAGCAAAGGGAATGGAAAGTTCTTGATGTGACTGCTGTCAGGGACTGCTGTTCCAGGTATTGAGTTGCACAATGGATGAGTCTCTAATCCCATGCAAGGTTTTTTTTACTTCTATTTATTTTTGAAACCTGACCTCTTCATTACAATTGCAATTAACCAGCTCATATGAGTAAAGCTAACACAGATGATGTTGCATCAGCTGGAAGAGTGTTTAGATACTGCAGCTTTGCATCTCAAGCTCATTGCAATGCAAGCCATTCAAGGCAAACACTAGGAGGCTAAAATAGTTCCTAAGTTTTCAACAAGTGTTTTGATCACAATGGCAGAACAAGACTAAATTAATCTGCCAATGGTTAAGGACTGAATGTTCAATATTTATCAAGCTGGAGAGGTGGGCACAAGCCAACCTCAGGAGATTCAACAAGACCAAGTGCAGGGTCCTGCTTCTGGGTCAGGGCAATCCCAAGCACAAATCCAGGCTGGGCAGGGACTGGCTGGAGAGCAGCCCTGAGGAGAGGGACTTGGGGGTGCTGGTGGAGGAGAAGCTCAACAGGAGCCAGCAGTGAGCACTTGCAGCCCAGAAAGCCAACCAGAGCCTGGGCTGCATGGGGAGAAGTGTGGCCAGCAGGTCAAGGGAGGTGATTCTCCCCCTCTGCTCCACTCTGGTGAGACCCCACCTGGAGTACTGCATCCAGTTCTGGAGCCTCTATTACAAGAGGGATCTGGACATGCAGGAAGGTGTCCAGAGAAGGGCCATGAGGATGAGCAGAGGGCTGGAGCTCCTCTGCTATGAGGACAGATTGAGAGAGTTGTGGCTGTTCAGTCTGGAGAAGAGAAGGCTCTGAGGAGACCTTCTTGTGGCCTTCCAATATCTGAAGGGGGAGATTCAGACTGGATGTGAGGAAGAAGTTCTTCCCCATGAAAGTGGTGAGAGCCTGGAATGGGTTGTCCAGGGAGGTGGTTGAGGTCCCATCCCTGGAGGTTTTTGCAGCCAGGCTGGATGAGGCTCTGAGCAACCTGCTGTAGTGTGAGGTGTCCCTGGCCATGGCAGGGGGGTTTGGAAGTCGATGATCCTTGTGGTCCCTCCCAACCATGACTGATTCTATGATTCTATTCTAAGTGCAAAGGAAGTTCACTTTAACTGCCTTGCCTTTTCAGTCAGGCTTAGAAAATATTGCCTTGGCCATGCAGAATTGCCCTATAGCTCCAGTTCAGAGTGCCCACATGCACTCTGCAACCTGAAGTTCAGGCCCTAAAGAAACTCATCCTGGTCCAGTGTGACAGCACAGCCCAAGTATGTACATGGGCCTGGGGACTCAGAAATGAGAGATGTTGCTACAGAGTGATTATAGGCTCCCCAGGGAACACATTACTCAAACTTGCCTCTGAAGAGGATGCAAGGAGCTTAGAAAAGGTCACAATTTCTTCTTTTTTTTGTTTTTTAGTGGTTTTCTGTGCTGTGTATTAAATCCTCTAAATCATCTTTGGAGGAAATAACTCCCACTGACTACAGAAGAAGAATGGGCAAGTGGTACAATACCTTTGTTTCACTTCTGCAGAGACAGAAAACTAGTTTTATGCTTTGCAAAACCTTGAGTGGAGATGCCTGTGCTGCTGGTTTGGATCTCACCCTAAGCCTCTGATTGAAAACTCCTTCAGGTTGATAGAGTTAATAGTGATGTCAGAGAGCTGTAAGCTAGGTCATAAAATCTCCATATTTCAAGAGTATTCACAATCCTTTACCTTAACCTGCAGGAATTACTTATGTAAGGAAAAGATCTGCTGTTCTACCTTTTTGTAAAAAGAACTCCAAAGTAAACCTTAGGAAACATGGAAGAGGCCAAAGACTGATCTTCATCTTCCCCAACAGACTTGGCACTTTCATCCTGCCATCCTAAATGGCTTTACCAAAGATCACTCCACCTTGCAAACAGAAGCTCTTGCTGAAGAAGTAGTCCTGAATAAATTTTCCACTGTTGACTGTACTTCCTATGCTAAAATGAATGCCCTCATACATACTTCAGTAAAGGTTTTTTATGGAGTTAGCAAGTCTCTCTGAAAATCTCTTTTTATATATGATTAATGTCACTTTTTTTTTAATGTGGAGCCAAGTTTGCTGACGTAATATAACCCTTACAAACTGAAAATCCAGAGGAGCTGGCATAGGCAGTTGTGACTGTAGGAGCATATTTCACTTCTTTTGGTAGCAGGCAAAAGTCAAAGATACATCATTAATTGGCTTTCATTGGAAAAAACCCAAACCAAAGTAAAACCAAAATGAAAATAAAATTTAAAAAAAAGAAAGATAAAAAGAAAAAGAAAGAGAAAAAG
>VXBD01003834.1:129560-149299 GCA_013399975.1 Indicator maculatus | reverse complement strand
AACCACAGAATCATAGAATCTAGCAGCATAGAACCATAGAACCATAGAATCTAGCATCATACAACCACAGAATCATAGAATCTAGCATCATAGAACCATAGAATCATAAAATCTGACATCATAGAACCATAGAATCATAAAATCTAGCGTCATAGAACATAGAACCATAGAATCTAGCATCATACAACCACAGAATCATAGAATCTAGCAGCATAGAATCATCTAATCATAGAAACTAGCATCGTAGAATGGTTTGGGTTGGAAAAGACCTCTAAGACAATGGAATCCAACGAAATGAGGTCATAGAATCATAGAATTGTTTCAGCTGGAAAAGACTTCTAAGATCAAGTCCAACCAAATGAGGACCTGGCTGGGCAGCCTGTTCCAATGCCTGACCACTCTTGCAGGAAAGAAATTGTTCCTAACCTCCAAACTAAACCTTCCCTGAGGCAATTTCAGGCCATTTTCTCTCTTTCCATTACCTGATACTAGGGATACTGGGACCAACCCCCCACCTGGCTCCAACCCCCTGTCAGGGAGTTGTAGAGAGCCAAAAGATCTCTCCTCAGCCTCATTTCTCCAGGCTAAACCGCCCAAGTTCCCTCAGCTGCTCCTTACCAGACCTGTGCTCTAGACCCCTCACCAGCTCTTCTTCAGTGTTTTCCTTCCAGGGAGCAAAGGGATCTGTGAAAAGAAAAAGCAAATAATTGTCCTAGAATGACTTCCTGCAAGCAGGGCTTTGTACCACTAAGACAACACCTCCTAGAATCCTGGAAAAAGACCTCTAAGGTAACAGAGACAGAATGATGCCACAGAAGCATAGAATGGCTTGGCTTGGAAGAGATCTTAAAGATCAACTAGTTCCAGCCCCCTGCCATGGGCAGGGATACCTTCCACTAGACCAGGTTGCTCAGGGTCCTGAGCACCTACAGGGCTGGAGCCTCCACAACTTCTCTGGGCAACCTTATCTGACTTTGGCCCCTGGGGATGTTCAGCCTGGACTCAAGGAGGCTGAGAGGAGACCTTCTGGCTCTCTACAGCTCCTGAAAGGAGGTTGGAGCCAGGTGGGAGTTGGTGTGAGAGGACAATGACAGGACAAGGGGAAACAGCCTCAGGTTGCCCCAGGGGAAGTTTAGGTTGGACATGAGGAACAATTTCTTCCTCAAAAGGGTTGTCAAGGCCTGGCCCAGGCTGCCCAGGGCAGTGCTGGAGTCCCTATCCCAGAGGGGTTTCAAAGCCCTGGAGATGTGGTGCTGAGGGCCATGGTTTAGTGGTGAGCTGGCAGTGCTGGGGTAGTGGTTGGACTCAGTGATCTTAGAGATCTCTTCCAAACAAAACAATTCTGTAATTCTATGCTCATTCAGATTAAAAAATAGCAAGAAAAGAAGCTTCAAACCAGCTGAAGAGCAGGGCAGTGCTGCCTGCTCATCCTCAAAGGGTACAGGATGGTATCATGTAGGTTCTGCTCTAACTAATGGAGAAAGCTCTTTCCTACAGGAACCATTTCTCCTTGGAAGAGGGCTGTAGGAGATACACATCCAAAAATACCTAAGCAGGGCACACCCAGAGGGAGTTGTTATTCATCCTCTGAATAAATGATCACCAGGATCTGCTACTTTCCTTCCTGCTCTGCTCTCCACCAAACATGCTGTGACAGGACACCGATAAACCATGTCCCTCAGCACCACATCTACAAGGCTCAGACAGCCCTGTGACATCTGCAAGGTATATTTGACACACAGGGTTCCTCTTTACTTCTAGTGGTTCGACAAAAAGAATGCAGGAATTTTAAGATGACTGGTGGGGCCACCAAAATGAGGGTTTTTTAGAGCTCTTTAATGCATGGTGGCAAAACCCCATGGCATGGTTGACAGAGCTGCTCTCTCCTTGCCTGTGCTTACAACCACACAACTCAGAAGTCACCTGCTCAGTCCCTCCTCCGAAGTCACCTACTGAAAGTGCTGATTTAATAATGGGAGAATCATTTTTACTTGTCAAATGAAGAGTTTAAGAGCTTGTGACAGACAGGGAAGAAAGAGCAGTCCTGCTCCCCCCAGGTCCCAAGTGGAGCTTTGGCCTTCTGGAGTTGTGAGGACCAGAATCTGTTCATAAGAGAATTGGTTCAGTTGGAAAAGACCTTTAAGATCATTGAAGAAGGACATGGATCTGTTGGAGCAGGTCTAGAGAAGGTCACAAAGATGATCACAGGGCTGGTTTTGAGCCTGAAGCACAGTGTTCTGATAAAGAAACAGACTCCCTCATTGAGCCAAGGCAGTACTGGGATAGGGAGCAGACAGGTAACAGACACCTGGTGCTGACTTCAGCTGTGTAAGAAGTTTCAAAATGCTCAGCCAACGACCCTTTAGCTCAGATTTGTTTTGCTCCAATGGAAAAGTGCTGCTAGAATCATGCTTGCTTTGTGCTGTGGTAGAAAGAGCAACACGAGCCCTGTGTTCTCACAACAAACTGGATCCTGCCCTTTCCTCTGAGCTGTCTATGGTGTTGAGTAGCACAGTCTCACAGTGTATCAGAGGCTGGAAGGGACCTCAAGAGCTGATCAGGTGCAACCCCCCTGCCAGAGCAGCAGCACTTAGGGTAGTCTGCACAGGAATGCAGCCAGCTGGGGTTGGAAAGGCTCCAGAGAAGGAGACTCCACAACCCCCTTGGGCAGCCTGCTCCAGGGCTCTGGCACCCTCACTGCAAAGAAGTTTCTCCTCATGGTGAGCTGAAATCTTCTGTGTTATAGTTTGAACTTATTGTTCCTTGTCCTATCCCTGTGACCCACCCAAAAGAGCCTGGCCCCCTCCCCTTGACACCCACCCCTCACACATTGAGAGACATTGATCAGATCCCTCTCAGCCTTCTCTTCTCCACACTAAACAGCCCCAGGGCTCTCAGTCTCTCTTCCCAGGGGAGATGCTCAAGTCCCCTAAGCATCCTCCTGGCTCTGTGATGTTAATGTGATGTTATAATTTTCATGTGAAGTCTCAAAGGAGGACACAAAAATGAGTGTGTGTCCAGGTGGGCAAGAAGACCACCAGCATCCTGGCTTGGATCAGTAATAGTGTGGCCAGCAGGAACAGGGCCACCCAAAAGAGCCTGGCCCCCTCCCCTTGACACCCACCCCTCAGATACTGATAGACATTGATCAGATCCCCTCTCAGTCTTCTCTTCTGAGAGATGCCATGAGGGTCCCTGCCTTAATATGCTGCACTGGAAGGCCATCAGAGGGCAGACAGTGTGAGGAGAGTGGGGGCTAAGCCTGAGGGAACATGGGAAGGTGCCAGCAGAAACTGGTGTCAGCAGCAGTGGCCCTTGCTGAAGAGAAGCAGTGCAGACAGTGACAGGTGGGGAAGAGGACAGGTTCTGTGTGAAGGATCCTCCTTCCACACAGTGACTGGCACAAGGAAGCCCAGGGCTCTGGCAGGGGCTTGTCTTGTGAGATAAATGCAACCAGAGGTGATGGTGAGAGTGGAAAAGCAGGGTGGGGAAGAAGTGATGCCAGTGACATTAATCACTGCAGGTCCTGCCTGCCTAGGGAACTGGATTCTTTCAGCTGGAGGCATCGCTGAGATGTGAGAACTAAAATCTCCCTCATCACTGTTGTGTCCTTATCACTCTCTTAATTCCTCTGTGAGATTAATGAGCTTGCCACAGCATAAATCAACAGCTGGTAGTAGGCACCAGGCAGGGGTAGAAGGAAGTCACAAAGAAGAGGCAAAAATCTTCTTGCCAGAGAATTTGAAATGATGTGAGAAAGATGAGGAGCTCTGCTCAGGCTGAGCCCCAACCCTGCCTGACTGATGAGAGTGCAAAGGCAAAGCCAACTCATCCCCCTCAAAGTGATGAATAAGTCAGGAGAGTGATGATTGCTACTCCTCAAAAAAAAGCAGAGCATGGTAGAAGAAACCACCTGGCAGAGCATGGTGGAAAAAATCACCTTTCAGAGCATGGTAGAAGAAACCACCTTGCAGGGCCCTGGCAGAAGAAACCACCTTGCAGAGCATGGTAGAAAAAATCACCTTGCAGAGCATGGTAGAAAAAACCACCTTGCAAGATATGGTAGAAGAAACCACCTTGCAAGGCATGGTAGAAGAAACTAGATTGTAGGGTGTGGTAGAAGAAATCACCTTGCAGGAAATGGTGGAACCCTCTTTTCCAGATGGACAGCCATCATCTCCCGTCACTGAGAGAGCTTTGAGAGGTCTGTTGAGGATTAGCCTCTCTATTTACAGAAAATAATGCAGAATTCTTTGTGACAGCAACAGAAGCCAGAAAAAAATTTGGTTCCAGGAACCAAAAAGTTGAGTTTTCCCTGTAGGTCATGCAGATGCTACCATGATCCAGCAGCGGATCCAGCAGTGGCTGATTTTCATCTGAGTGCTTTCAAAAATGCTAAAGCAGCAAAACCAAAACCCCATTGCCAGTACAATTCTGTCCTAAAAAGTGACTCCATCTCCTTCCACCAGTGTCCCACCAGCTGCACAGGGGGAAGTTCTCACCAGGCTTTGCTTTCTCAGACACTTCTGCTTGTGAAACAGCCTGCAAAGCTCCTCTCTCCCCACACCTCCCTGTGCTGTTAGTGTGGAGGAAAAAAAAAGATGGATTATTTTTGAGTTGAAATGGTGTCACTGGGATCACTCCAGGGATAAGCTGAAGGCATTAACCCTTTCCTGCACTCTCTGCCCTTCCTGGAGGCTGCTGCTGGCATCCTTGTGTCATACTCAGCATCCCCAGGTGAAATGAGGGACATAGAATCATCGAGGGACATAGAATCATCATAGAATGCATTGGGCTGGAAGGGACCTTTAAAAGTCATCTTTTCCAACCCCTCTGAAGTGAACAGGGACATCTGCAGCTAGATCAAGTTGCTCAGGGTCCATCAAATTTAACTTGAATGTCTTAACATTAGGAAGAAGTTCTTTATTATGAGGATGGTGGAACACTGGAACAGGTTGGCCAGGAAGGTGGTGGAGGCCCCATCCCTGGAGACATTCAAAGCTGGGCTTCATGGGGCTCTGAGCAACCTGCTTCAGCTGGGGATGTGCCTGATTACTGCAGGGATTGGACCAGATCACCTTTGGAGGCCCCTTCCAACCCAAACCAGTCAAGAATTCTGTGATTCTATGATTCTAGGGTGCCAGGATCCCAGGTTCCTATGATTCTAGGATGCTGTGATTCCAGCTTTGTAGGATTCTAGGATTCTGTGATTCCAGGTTTCTAGAATTCTATGTTTCTATGATTCCAAGTTTCTAGGATTCCATGATTGTATGATTCCAGGTTTCTAGGATTCTATATTTCTGATTCCAGGTTTCTAAGATTCTGTGATTCTATGATTCCAGGTTTCTAGGATTCTATGTTTCTATGATTTCAGGTTTCTAGGAGTCCATGTTTCTATGATTTCAGGTTTCTAGGAGTCTATGTTTCTATGATTCCAGGTTTCTAATATTCCATGATTCTATAATTACAGGTTTCTAGGATTCCATGATTCTATGATTCCAGGTTTCTAAGATTCCATGATTCTATGATTCCAGGTTTCTGAGATTCCATGATTCTATGTTTCCAGGTTTCTAGGATTCTATGTTTCTGATTCCAGGTTTCTAAGATTCCATGACTCTATGATTCCAGGTTTCTAAGATTCTGTGATTCCAGGTTTCTTAGATTCCACAATTCTATGATTCCAGGTCTCTAGGATTCTATGATTCCAGGTTTCCAGGATTCCAGGTCTCTAGGATTCTATGATTCCAGGTTTCTAGGGTACCACAATTCTATGATTCCAGGTCTCTAGGATTCTATGGTTCCAGGTTTCTAGGGTACCATGGTTCTATGATTCCAGGTCTCTAGGATTCTATGATTCCAGGTCTCTAGGATTCTGTGATTCTATGACAAGCCTTGCCATGCTCCCAGTGTGCTCACTGGGTTGGATTCATCTCCCCACCAGCAGCAGAGGCATCGTGGGACAAGCACATCCCAGCGCCTCTTTTTCACACCTGGTTTCGTTCTGTCTGAGGCAGGCTCATGAAGTTCTGCTCCTAACAGCTGGGTTTAAATTGACACCAAAGCACCATGGTAACACAGCTAGCAGGTAATTTGTCCTTCAGACCACATCACTGACTCATTTTGAGGTAGAAAGCAAAGAAATCCAGCCCTACCTGGAGGATCTTGTCGCCAGGCTGGAGCAGGCTGGATGCTGGTCCATCAGGCTGAACCCTAGTAACAAAGATACCCTATAAGTCAGAAGTAACAGGAGGTTAGGATGCTAGCACCAAGAACTAGTGCCCAAAATACAGGTCTCTCCCTAACTGCTGTCTAGAGGGTTTAAAATACTCTAGCAATGGTTGGGCACTAAACTCTTCTTCTAGTCTCTCTGTAACCACACACTGAGATGGGTTTGTAGAAGCTCTTGGGCTAATTATCACCTCAAATCACCAGAAAAATCAGTTGAAATTCAAATCCCATATCACAAAATTCCCCAGAGAGGTGGTAGATGTCCCACTCTCTGGTGACGTTATATGAAAGCAATGTCTCCTATAGCCAGGGCAAGAGGCAGAGGACTCTCAGGAGGGTAATTAAAATGGAGCAAGCATTAGTTTATCAGGATAAAGCAGAGCATGATCTGTACAGTCATCTTTATTTCCTTCTTCTAGGAAAAAAAACCACCAAACCCAAACACATTTAAAAGCTTTCTTGATGTTCATAGATTCATAGAACGGTTTGGGTTGGAAGGGACCTTAAAGATCCTCTCATTCCAACCCCCTGCCACGGGCATTCAGTACAATGGTTGGTAGGGTGTCACTTAATCCAGTGTCTGAGGAGAGAAGGACTTTGAAAGGGGAAAAAAATAAAAACCAACAAGGAAAAAAGGATGTTTTGAGATGTGTTTGCAGAATTTCAGTAAAAGCTGTTACAAAAGCCCCAAATCCAAGACTGAGATGCCCCCTCCCTGGAGGTGTTCAGGTCCATGTTGAACGAGGCCTTGAGCAGCCTGCCCAAGGGAGTGGGAGGTGTCCCTGCCCCAGGCAGGGGGTGGAACTAGATGATCCTTAAGGTCCCTTCCAACCCATAAATGGATGAACCCATTTGGAATGTGTCCCACACAGCTCCTACAACCCTCTGCTCCTGCATCCTCTGCCTTTCTTCGCCATGGTGACCCTGAGTGAGCACCTCAGAGCAGACCCTAGGCTGAATTCCTGCTGTTCCCACTGCTCCCAGAGGCAGCAGAGAAATTCCCTGCTTGGCATCACCATGCACAGCACTCCTAGCCTTGAGGGATGGAGCCAGGTGCTGGCCAGTGGTTCTGTGAACCTTCTAACAGCCTGAGCTTCTCGGGAGCAGAGCCATGGGCTGCTTTATGTCATCCACAGGCCATTAACTGGTGACACCAGGCTGCCATTGGAATGAGTGACTGCTTCTGGGCATCTCCCTGGCATCCTGGTGCTCACTGAGGTCACTGAGCAGAGGGTTACTCACTGCCAGTCCCACTGCTTGCAGCTGACAGACAGGATCAATATGCATGACTTCAGCTCATCACTGGCACCCATGATAAGAGGCAGCCTCACCCTCTTATCACTGCTGTGACATTTAAACCATGATCAAGCTGATTTAAAGCTGTGGGAAGCAATGTCTCAGAGTCACAGCACAGCATAGCCTCAAAGGTTTAATGATTAATTCCTTCAATATAGCTCCTCACCACTCCTTTTAGACCCAGCTATGGATTTCTACTAGTGACAGCCTCCAGTCTCTCTACACATCACCCAGAGTGGGGCTTGGACCTCTCTTTCCTCATTTCATAGATTGATAGACTGGTTTGGGTTCGAAGGGACCTTAAAGATCATCTAGTTCCAACCCCCTACCATGGGCAGGGACACCTTCCACTAGAGCAGGTTGCTCAAACCCTCATCCAACCTGGCCTTGAACACCTCCAGGGAGAGGGACTCCATTTCAGTTTATATTAGTGGAACTCCAGCTTAATTCTAGCATCAGACATTAAACCATCCAAAGAAACCCAAGAAAGTCACAGTCTCACAGGATATCAGAGGTTGGAAGAGACCTCAAGAGCTCATCAGGTCCAACCCCCCTGCCAGAGCAGCAGCACTTAGGGTAGTCTGCAGAGGAATGCAGCCAGCTGGGGTTGGAAAGGCTCCAGAGAAGGAGACTCCACAACCCCCCTGGGCAGCCTGCTCCAGGGCTCTGGCACCCTCACTGCAAAGAAGTTTCTCCTCATGGTGAGCTGAGATCTTCTCTGTTCAACTTTGAACCCATTGTTCCTTGTCCTATCCCTGTGACCCACCCAAAAGAGCCTGGCCCCCTCCCCTTGACACCCACCCCTCACACATTGAGAGACATTGATCAGATCCCCTCTCAGCCTTCTCTTCTCCACACTAAACAGCCCCAGGGCTCTCAGTCTCTCTTCCCAGGGGAGATGCTCAAGTCCCCTAAGCATCCTCCTGGCTCTGTGATGTTAATGTGATGTTATAAAGTATAATTTTCATGTGAAGTCTCAAAGGAGGACACAAAAATGAGTGAGTGTGTGTCCAGGTGGGCAAGAAGACCACCAGCATCCTGGCTTGGACCAGTAATAGTGTGGCCAGCAGGACCTGGGCAGGGACTCTGCCCCTGTGCTGGGCACTGGTGAGGCCACACCTTGAGTACTTGATTCAGGTTTGGGTTCTTACTCCAAGAAGGACATTGAGATGCTGGAGCAGGTCCAGAGAAGGACAGCAAAGCTGGTGAACAGTCTGGAGGACAGGGCTGGCAAGAAGCAGCTGAGGGAACTGGGCTTGTTCAGCCTGGAGAAAAGGAGGCTGAAGGGAGACTTTCTGGCTTTCTACAACTCCCTGAAAGGTGGGGGTTGGCCTCTTCTCCCAAGCAGCAAGTGACAGAATGAGAGGAAGTGGCCTGCAATTGTGGCAGAGGAGGTTTAGGTTGGATAGTAGAAAAAAATTTGTTCACTGCAGGAGTAGTCAGGCCTTGGGACAGGCTGCCCAGGGAGGTGGTGGAGTCACCATCCCTGAGTGTTCAAGACATTTGTGGAGATGGCACTTGGGGGCATGGTTTAAGGACCATGGTGGTGTTGGGTTGAGAGTTGGACTCAGTGATCTTAGAAGGCTTTTCTAACCAAAACAGTTCCATGAGTTTATCATACATTCAACCCTGGGGAAAAAAAGAAAAACAACCCATGATAGTATAAAGTGTAATTCCCATCTGCAGTCTCAAAGAAGGCCACAAAGATGATGTCAGGGACAGTTGCTGCATTACCTGAGACCTGTGTGTATTCAGTGGAATGATTCTTGCAATCCAAACCAAAAAGCATCAAAGAGGAAATGGCAAGGAATGAAGATTGTGTTAAATTGGTCCTTCCAAGAGTATTTTACCATTTCCAGCTGTAATTCAGCAAACTCCACTCAGTTTTACAACACCAAGCAGATGAATTCACAGCTCAAAGAGGCCATTCCCTAACCCTGAAGCTGATTATCAGCTGATTATTAGCTGATTATCACCAGATGGACTTTTACTAAGCTTCCTTTTACTCTAAAGTGATTTCTCCACCTCTTAAAAATGGAAGTCAGGACTAACAAAAGCACCACCAATAACCCCTTAGCAAAATAAAAGGCCAAGTATGGGGGGAAAAAACAATCTAAACCTTGAATTATTGACATAAAAGAAACTTCCCTCATCTCTGTCTCCACTCTAAAAGAAGGACAATTCAGAGAGAAGTTGAAAACTTACCTTATCAGAAGGTTTGAATGGATTTCCTTGTCCACTGATTCCACCACTGATACTAAATCCAAGGCCAGGATTCTTCTCTATCCTCACACAAAACTAGGTTAAAAAGATGCAGCAAGATGAGCGGAGGCCAACATGAAAACTGCCTGACCAATGGCACCTGCTTCACCTACAGCCCATTTCCTCTACTGGGACCTGGTGAGGTCACACCTTGAATGCTAGGTTCAGTCTTGGGGCCCTCACTCCAAGAAGGACATTGAGGGACTGGAGCAGGTCCAGAGAAGGGCAGCAAAGCTGGGGAAGGGTCTGGAGAACAGGGCTGGTGAGGAGCAGCTGAGGAACTGAAGTTGTTCTGCCTGGAGAAAAGAAAGCTGCAGGGAGACCTTCTAAACNCTCCTCTACTGGGACCTGGTGAGGTCACACCTTGAATGCTAGGTTCAGTCTTGGGGCCCTCACTCCAAGAAGGACATTGAGGGACTGGAGCAGGTCCAGAGAAGGGCAGCAAAGCTGGGGAAGGGTCTGGAGAACAGGGCTGGTGAGGAGCAGCTGAGGAACTGAAGTTGTTCTGCCTGGAGAAAAGAAAGCTGCAGGGAGACCTTCTAAACATCATCCAGTCCAACCTCTCTGCAGTCAGCAGGGACATCTCCAACCAGATCAGGCTGCCTAGGGCCACATAAGTCTGATCTTGAATGTCTCCAAGGACAGGGTCTCAGCCATATCCCTGGGCAACCTGTTCCAGTGTCTCACCATCCTCACTGTGCAGAACTTCCTCCTGATGTCCAACCTAAATCCAACCCTGCTCTAGTTTCAAACCATTGCCTCTTGTCCTATCACCACAAGCCCTTATAAAAGGTCCCTCTCCAGCCTTCCTGTAGGTCCCCTTCCTATATTGAAATGCAGCTCTAAGGTTTCCCTGGAGCCTTCTCTTCTCCAGGCTGAAGAGCCCCAACTCTTCCCATAAGAGAAGTACTCCACCCCTCTGATCATCTTGGTGGCCTTCCCTGGACACACTCCAGCAGGTCCATGTATCTCTTGTGTTGGGGGCCCCAGAGCTGGGCACAGCACTGCAGATGAGGTCTCACCAGAGCAGGGCAGAGCAGAGTGGCAGCATCACCTCTCTCTCTCTCTCTCTCTGCTTTTGATGCCGCCCAGGCTGCCATTTGCCTTCTGGGCTGCAGGTGCCCATTGCTTCTCAGCCACCAGCATCCCTAAGTCCTTTTCTGCAGAGCTGCTCTCAATGCCATCACCCCCAGCCTGGATTGATCCACCTGCCCACAAGCTGTTTCCCAGCCCCACTTCCTCACCTGCTCCTGGTAGGCATCCGTGCTCCTCTGCCCCTTGGTTTGGATTAGGCAGCGGCCGGTCTGCGGTGCCCGGGAGGTCTGGGAGGAGGGGATCTGGATGGGCAGTGGGGGCTGGTACTGCTGGATGGTGACCTTGTTCATGTTGCCCTCGTAGTGCTGCTGCTGCTGCTGCTGCTGCTGCTGCTCTCGGCTGCGGTGCTGCAGGCTTTGCGACCCCATTAAGGTCTGGATGTGGCTACCTGCCTGTGGGTAAGGTAACCTGTTAGGCCAGAAATTCAGGAAGCTGCAAGGAAGCCATTAGTACAACTTACAGACTCCACTGGAAGCAAACCTCCTACAGCACAGCAGAGGTTTGCTTTTTGAGCACAGCTGCCTAAGAGCACCCCAGCAAACCTGTGAGGAAGAGCAGCGAGGACGTGGCTGTGGCGCTCAGTGGCCTCTCGTAGGTTCACAGATTGCTTTGGTTTGGGAAGGACCTTAGAGGTCATCCAGTTCCAACCCCCTGCCATGGGCAGGGACACCCTCCATTAGACCAGGTTGCTCAAGGACTCATCCAGCCTGGCCTTGAGTACCTCCAGGGAAGGGAGCCTCCCTGGGCAGCCTGTTGCAGTGTCTCAGCACAAATGAATTGGACACAGGATGTTTGAGAAACAGGCTGTGTTGTTTTTTTTTTTTCTCATGTCATGATACCTGCTTCTGCTCAGGATGTTCTCTGAACTGGAAACATTTCATAGGTCAGTGGTTGGACTTGATGATCTTAGAATCACAGAATCATAAAACTGTTTGGGTTGGAAAAGATCCTCCAAGATCATGGAGTCCAACCACTGACCTAACAGCACCATTAAAACATGTTCCACAGTGCCATGTCCACAGGTTTCTTGAACACCTCCAGGGATGGTGACTCCACCACCTCCCTGGACAGCCTCTTCCAATGCCTGATGAATGCAGCTGCCAAATCTGATCATGAAACTCTGCTGGTGCCCTGCAACTGACAGTGAAGGCTTTAAAGACCACTCTTGGACGTGGAAGAGCTTAAGAACCACTGATTAAGTCACTCCAGGGAGTGCTTGGTGAAGCCAGTCTGTGCTGTGAACATCCCACCTCTCTCATAGACATCTTTGACTCAACCATGATCAGAAGGGAAGGAAAATGCTCAAGGTGGAGTTTTTAGTTCCTCATTAATTCCTCAGCAGCCACAAGCTGTGTCCACAGTTGGTCACTGAAGCTGTGTTACCCTGCACCACCAAGAAGCAAGGGGAGCAGCTGATCATGTGCAGCGTGGTTCTGTGCTTCATGTTGTGTCACACTTAGCACAGCAGGGTCCTAAAAAGCAGAACCTCATAAATCCTGCTCTTTGTCCCTGGTCTAATCCCATCTCCACCACAGCAGTCCACAGCAGGTGGTTTGTCTGCCTCAGAGGAAGATGTCTATATCAAATACCAATAAAAACCATTGTGCTGCCTCATTGAAACCCCCCAAATCTTACCAGGCTCAAAGATCATCCCTGCAGGGGTTTGAGAGCCATGCAGATGTGGTGCTCAGGGACATGGTTCAGTGATGACCTGGCAGTGCTGGGTTTAGGGTTGGACTCCACAATTTTAAAAGTCTCTTCCAACCCAAATGCTTTTATGATTCTATGGTTGTTTTGAAGAGCAGATGGTGGTAGTGAAATAGAAAGGGCCTCCAGCCTCTCAGTCATGGCTGGCAGGGATACTCCCAAGTCAGTTCTGGGCTCCTCAGTTCCAGAGAGATGTTGAGGGACTGGAACCTGTCCAGAGAAGGGCACCAAGGCTGGGGAGGGGTCTGGAACACAAACCCTGTGAGGAGAGGCTGAGGGAGCTGGGGGTGTTCAGCCTGGAGAAGAGGAGGCTCAGGGCTGACCTCATTGCTGTCTACAACTACCTGAGGGGAGGTTGTAGCCAGGAGGGGGTTGGTCTCTTCTCCCAGGCAAGCAGCAGCAGAACAAGAGGACACAGTCTCAAGCTGTGCCAGGGGAGGTCCAGGCTGGATGTTAGGAGGAAGTTCTTCACAGAGAGAGAGATTGCCCATTGGGATGTGCTGCCCAGGGAGGTGGTGGAGTCACCATCCCTGGAGATGTTCAAGAGAAGCCTGGATGAGGCACTTGGTGCCATGGTCTGGGTGATTGGATAGGGCTGGGGGATAGGTTGGACTGGGTGAGCTTGGAGGTCTCTTCCAACCTGAGTGATTCTATCATTCTAAGTCAGAAAGGGAAAGAAATGGTGACTCAGACACTTTTGTATGTCCCAGTTTTGAGACAGCTGCCTTGCTCCAGTTCCATAGCATATGCTCCTTCCACATCCACCAAGACCTTCACAGCCCACACAGGGATCACCAAGAGTCTGCACAGCTTCAGCCTTCACGTGGGCTGCTGTGATCCTGCAGCAGAAGAGGCCAACTAACACAGTCCTACACATGTCCACACTCTCCTGAACACCTTCAGGGATGGGGCCTCCACCACCTCCCTGGGCAACCTGTTCCACTGTTCTACCACCCTCATAGTAAAGAGCTTCCTAATGTCCATCTACCCTGCTCTAGCTGGAAAACCAGGAATTTTCAAGTTCCCTTTTGATGATTCCCTCCCCCCCCACTCCACTTCTACTTTTTATGGAGGAGCAGCTAACTCAGAATCCAATTGATTTTGGTGACATGACAGAAGAAGTTGTCTTCCAGGAAGCAGAAATACTGTGGTCTTCTGACAAATTAGTTAGGATTATTCAATCTGAAGATGAAAATATCCAACTGTTCCATCAGAGAGCCCCCAAACTATGGGCTGATGACAAAAAAGGATCACACTTCAAGTAGAGATGGCATTTGAGATGCATTCTGAACAGCAAAAAGGGCAGAAACAACCACTCCCACCCCACATAATTGCACAGGGATTTTGGTGTAGTATTCCCACCCTAACCTACATAAGGAGCCATCACTGCACCTGCAGTAGCCCTTCGTGTATGGGTACTACTGTGACTGCACAGTCCATCCACCTACAGCACATGCTCCTCTCCTTGAATAGAATCCTAGAATCAGTCAGGGTTGGGAGGGACCACAAGGATCATCCAGTTCCAACCCCCCTGCCATGCCCAGGGACACCTCACACTCCAGCAGGCTGCCCAGAGCCTCATCCAGCCTGGCTGCAAACACCTCCAGGGATGGAGCCTCAACCACCTCCCTGCACAACCCATTCCAGGCTCTCACCACTCTCATGGGGAACAACTTCTTCCTCGCCTCCACTCTCAATCTTCCCACTTCCAGCTTTATTCCATTCCCCCCAGTCCTGTCACTCCCTGACAGCCTAAAAAGTCCCTCCCCAGCTTTCTTGGAGCCCCCTTCAGATCCTGGAAGGCCACAAGAAGGTCACCTCAGAGCCTTCTCTTCTCCAGACTGAACAGCCCCAAAGAATAAGTCCCAGATCCTCTTCCTCTGATTTCATAAAATCACAGAGTTGTTTCAGTTGGAAAAGACCTCTAAGATTGAGTCCAGCCATTGACCCCAACACCACCATGGCCACTAAACCATGTCCCCAGGTGCCATGGCCACAGGATTCTTGAACACCTCCAGGGATGGTGACCCCACCATCTCCCAGGCAGCCTGTTCCAATGCCTGACCACTCTTGCAGCAGAGAAATTCTTCCTAATTCTTCCATACAATTCTTGAACATCTCCAGGAACACCTCCTGTTGGATTTCTCAACTACATCTCCACCACACAGTGACTCTGATCTGCAGCACTCCATTCACATCTGCCACAATTTATGTTTCCATCACTGCACAGAATCACAGGACAGTAGAAGTTGGAAGGGACCTCTGGACATCATGAAGTCCAACCCCCATGCCAAGGCAGGTTCACCTAAATAAGGTCACACAGGAACACATCCAGCTGGGTTTTGAATGCCTCCAGAGATGGAAACCTCACTAGCTCTCTGGGCAGCCTATTCCATCACCCTTACATTAAAGAAGTTCCTTCTCATCACAGCCTCACAGTATATCAGAGGTTGGAAGGGACCTCCAGAGCTCATCAGGTCCAACCCCCTGCCAGAGCAGCATCACTTAGGGTAGTCTGCACAGGAATGCAGCCAGCTGGGGTTGGAAAGGCTCCAGAGAAGGAGACTCCACAACCCCCCTGGGCAGCCTGCTCCAGGGCTCTGCCACCCTCACTGCAAAGAAATTTCTCCTCATGGGGAGCTGAAATCTTCTCTGTTCAACTTTGAACCCATTGTTCCTTGTCCTATCCCTGTGACCCACCCAAAAGAGCCTGGCCCCCTCCCCTTGACACCCACCCCTCACACATTGAGAGACATTGATCAGATCCCTCTCAGCCTTCTCTTCTCCACACTAAACAGCCCCAGGGCTCTCAGTCTCTCTTCCCAGGGGAGATGCTCAAGTCCCCTCAGCATCCTCCTGGCTCTCCCTTGGCTTCTCTCCAGCAGGTCTCTGTCTCTCTGGAACTGGGGAGCCCCAAACTTCCATCATGTTTAGATGGAACTTCTGATGTTCAAGCTTAATTGTTTCTTATGTTGAATTTCAATTCTAGAGAAGGTTTTCTGAGCCTGACTTCAAATAATTGCTCTGTTTTCCTTCCCAGACACTGGGAAAGCAGGAGACTGGAGGTCACCTTCCATGGACACTGCAAACCCCCTCCTGAGGATGGTGGGTAAACAATTTTCAGAATTCATTTTCTCAATCCTGTTAATAGAGTTTGAAGAGATGATATTTACTTCTCCTTGTGTATCCACACTGGCTCTTGCTAGAGGTGGGATAAGCTGCCTTTCTGGGGAAAAATGGAATTAATTTATTCTGCAGACACAAAAAGAAATCTCTTATGCAGCCTGTTTCCCCCAATCTCACTTGTGCTCTTTGCTTGAGCTCACATCCACAGGAAAAGTTAATTATTCTCAGCTCACTCTCCAATATTTACAGTACCAGGCAAGGAGCTGCCAAGGGATGGAGCAATGGTTTGCTCCACTGAGTTAAGCAGGTTTCAGTTGGATTATGCAATGCTTGAACTTTTGTAAATTCCCAGAATGCTTTGGGTTGGAAGAGGCCTTAAAGATCATCTAGTTCCAGGACACCTTCCACTAGCCCAGTTTGTTCAAGGCCTCATCCAACCTGGCCTTGAACATCTCCAGGGAGAGGGCATCCATGATCTCCATCCATGGGGAACCTCCCAGCTTACTTCATCTGAGCAGCCAGATGCTGAAAAATGGAGAACAAAACAGAAGCTGCAGTTGCTTACTTTGGTAACACTGTTGATGATGCACAAATGCAAGACAGAGGCTGTGGGGTGGATGGGGTGGATAAATGCAGGGTTTGGGTTGGACTAGATGATCTCCAGAGGTCCTTTCCAACCCCAGTGATTCTGTGATTCAGTTTTAGCCCAGCATGCCAGTGAAGATAAGCAGTGATTCCTCTTAAATGTCTTATCCCAGTTCCTTGCACATCAGAGGGTAAAGAAACCCTTCAAATAACTTGGCTGTCTGAGCCAGCTCCATCAGACAACATCAGGACCTCTTCCTCCTCCTCATCATCATCGTTAAAGATCAGACTCGATGTGGCCCTGGGCAGCCTGAGCTAATTGGAGGTGTCCCTTGCTCGCTGCAGGGGAGTTGGACAAGATGACCTTTGAGGGTCCCTTCCAATCCAGTGCAATCTGTGAATCATCCTCCCTTGCCTTGGTAGGAGTCTCTGAGCTGATCTGGGTGTGATGGCTTTAGTCACCCATCCAAGCAATTCTCTGGCACATGGTGCTGAGTGGTGACCTTGTAGTGCTGAGTTAAGGGTTGGCCTTTATGATCTTGGTAGTGTGAGGTGTCCCTGCCCATGGCAGGGGGGTTGGAACTGGATGATCCTTGTTGTCCCTTCCAACCCTGACTGATGATTCTATGATTCTATGATCTCAGAGGTGCTTTCCAACCTTTATGATTCTGTGTATCTCTTGCTGTTAACTCTTGAAGGAAGTTAAGAGCTCCTGCTTCCAAAGCTGTCTCACTTGTTGTTGGACTCAATGTTCTTAGAGGTCTTTTCCAACCCAAGCAATTCTATGCTTCTATGAAGATGTGAAACCAGTAGGGAGATATGTGCCTCATTAGTGCTGATGGTTAATTAGGCTGCAGAAGTTACCAGTGTCCACACTGAGACTTTCACACTGACTTCAGGACCATGTCGACATCAGCCCACATCATTATCACTGCTCATGTGTGCAGCTCCACCTTCCAAAGCTGATTGCAAACACAGTGCTGCTCTGTCAAGAGCCTCCATTCTGCAGCTTGATGAGGAGAGCATCCAAAAATGGCAGTTTCTCAGGGAATGAGCAGAGCCAAGAGAGAGCAGCCAGTGTTTGCATCCAAAGGGGCTGGATCCAAGCACTGGAATTTAATATCCACCACCGCAAGGTACTAGAAATTAGAGCCCCTTCGAGTGAGTTCATCAGCAAATGGTGATGAACATCAGCCTGGAGGTCCCTGCCAAGATGCCTGTGAGCATCCAGACACTGGGCTGGCCTCCATCTCGACACATTTGTTTTGTTGTGATGAACTGAAGAATGGAATTGAAATTGGAATGAAGACTTGTCAGGACAAGAGGCAGGAAGGCACCTGCCAAGTCCACGATGGATATCCCACACCACTGGAATGAAGACTTGTCAGGACAAGAGGCAGGAAGGCACCTGCCAAGTCCACTATGGATATCCCACACCATTGGAATGAAGACTTGTCAGGACAAGAGGCAGGAAGGCACCTGCCAAGCCCACTGAGGACATCTCACACACTTTAAGTACCAGCATCTGCATAAAAAACCCAAATCCAAACGCAGGCACGAAAACACCGCCCTCGATTCATAACCGTTATTGTTTACAGCTTTGGAAGACAAATGTGCATTTCCCAACCCTCTCCTCATCAACCTCTCCTCCTCCTCCTCCCAAGGGTTGACTGGCAAAAGGAGCCCCGGGCAGCGGTGGTGCTCAGCTGGGCTGGTGGCTTGCTTACCTTCTTGGTGACGGTGTCCGGCGGCACGTCCCGCCGCCCCAGCGGGTAGGGGTTCCACTGGCTGCCCACTGCCACCTCCTCCTGCCCGTTGTCCAGAATGCTGCTCTGCTGCGATGGGGTCTGTTGCAGAAATGGTAGGGGCAGCCTTTAGTCAGCACCACAGCAAAACCACCTCTTTTTTTTTTTTTTTTTTTTTTTTTTTTTTTTTTTGGTAAATAAATTTCAGTGAACTCAAGCCCACAGTTAGACTGCAACCCACTACGGCTACCAGGGAAATCCTGTCACAGTTCTAGGGTGTTTCATGAAGGTGCAGTCACATTTCTGAGGGACTCTTGGCAAGCAGGACGTCTTGAAAGGGATACAGGAGGAATAATGAGAATAATGAATGATGTATAGGAGGGAAAGAAAAAAAAAAGGCTATTTAACGTGGCTCAGTGGTTTCAGAGAACCAAAGTTGGGCAAAGGTCCCCGTTTTAAATGTGCAGTCTGCCACTGATCACTTGAGTTAGAAGCTTCTCATTGCTCATTCAACTATCAAAAGCTTCTCTAGTAAGAGCTTGCCACCAAGATCAAATCATGTTTCTTCAGAAAATATTCCTCCAGTCCTCCCTCTCTGTCCTACTCAGACCACATCTGTAGTACTGTGTTCAGTTCTGGGCTCCCCAGACCAAGAGAGACAGGGAACTACTGGAGACAGCCCAAGGAAGGCTCTGGAGGTGCTGAGGGGCCTGGAGCATCTCTGTGAGGAGGAAAGGCTGAGAGCCCTGGGGCTGGTGAGCCTGCAGAAGAACAGCCCCAGAGGGAACCTTATTAATGTTTATAAATATCTGAAGGGTGGGTGTCAAGATGATGGTGCCAGTCTCTTTTTCAGTGGTGTCCTGTGATAGGACAAGGGGCAATGGACAAAACCTGGAGCTTAGGAAGGTCCACCACAGACGAGAAAAAAGAAAACTTGTTTGGTGTGAGGGTGCTGGAACCCTGGAGCAGGCTGCCCAGAGAGGTTGTGGAGTCTCCTTCTCTGGAGAGCTTCCAAACCCCCCTGGCTGTTGTGAGGCTGAGCAAGCTGCTGTGGGTGCCCCTGCTTTAGCAGAGGGATTGCACTGGATGATCTCCAGAGGTCCCTTCCAATCTCAACCATTCCATGATTCTCTGTTATTTGGCTTATGGCTCCTTCCACATCATGCTACACTCTGTGATGTGCTCACCCAACTCTTGCTAGGCTGTGGCTGGGTTTGTTCTTAGCTATTAGAATATCCCAGAATCCCAGAATGTTAAGTGTCAGAAGGGACCTCTAGAGATGATCTAGTCCAACTCCCCCTCATCTGCCCAATATTCATTAGTAATTAACTACTTTGCTAATTATGAATGGACACATCACACATTTAAAGTGCCCTAAATGAGCTTGATGCCTTTGTTACTTGTCTCCACTTCTCTCTCCTTCATCACTTTTCCCCTCTGGTTATTTCACTCCTTTTTTTTAGTATTTTGAAGACCATCAATTTTTTCCTGTCCCATCCTGCTTTTCTATCTCCATTGCTTTACCACAGCTGGAAATTTGTTGAGCATGGCTATGGGAGTCTCCTTTTTTTTTTTCCTTTGGTGACAGGCTTTCCCAAAAATGCCAACATTGTGTCCTGACAGCCTGCTTCAGTGCTTATTCAGTTAATTGCTTATTCAGTTCTGATTAATGGCAATCTGCAAACTCAAAAGACA
>VXBD01003834.1:105056-129514 GCA_013399975.1 Indicator maculatus | reverse complement strand
AAAAAAAAAAAAAAAAAAAAAAAGCCTGTTCTTTCCCTCTGCCATCCCAGCAATTTCTTCTTCAGTGTCATGGTTGAAAGAAAAAAAGGAAAAAAAAAATCATGAAACACTTCTTTAGATGACTGAAAACAAAAATGGAACTGTTGCTTTGAAATATAAAAGCTGGTAACTGGTTGATTAAGAATTTCTTTCTTTTCTTTTTTTGAAGCAAAAAAAAAAAAGAGAAAATCCTTGAAAAGTAAATAGAAGTAAATTGTGATTAAAATTGGACTCCTCAGAGGTTAATTGAAAAAAAAAATTCAACCTGAATTATTTCAAATCACAGAAAATTGCCTCTTCATTCAGGAAAAATCGGGGAAGATGTGATTTTCCTTCTATTAAAAACCACTAGAAAAACATTTTCCCCTCTTGAAACTCCACCACCTCCTTCAAGAGCTTTCTTTACACACATAAAAAATGGGAGACCAAGACCAGTCTTGGTACTTTTTCCACAAGCTGTCTCTCACAGCTCAACAGACACTGGTCCAGTGCCTGATGCTCCCTAAGGCACCGCATCCCTGGGAGGGGGTTCACAGCTGTGGAGCTGTGGTGCTGAGGGCCATGGTTTAGCGATGACCTGGCAATGCTGGGTGAATGGTTGGACTCCAGGATCTTAAAGGTCTTTTCCAGCCACAATGATTCTATGAAACCTGGTGACATGGTTCATAGTCCCTCACACACATCTAGACCCTTGGGTACCAGTTTGGGTCTAGCTCTGACTCTTTATGCCTACATAAACTCACATCTCAGCCATTCTGCCCTGTTTGCTCCACATATCCCTCATCCAAATGGGGGCTTCATCATCTGAGATTAGAGGGCAGTAAAACAGCTCCTGCAATGAAATAGTACAAGGACAAAAAATTCCTGCTCTGAGGAGGAGTGAAAAACAAGGAAAAGGAAAGGTCATCATCTTGGTGATGTGACTCATCCCTTCCAGAGCCACCCACGGACCAAGGTGCCCAGGGCTGTGCTGGAATCTGCTCCTCTCTGTGTGAGATGAATTTATGCAATGGTTGAGGTGTCCTCACCACACAGAGGGGATCAGTGTGGCAGCTTCCCAAGGGAATGCCTGGTTCTCCTCCTCAGTGGAGGACCACAACCATGATCCAAGGGCTGGAAGCCCTCTGCTATGAGGCCAGGCTGAGAGAGTTGGGATTGTTCAGCCTGGAGAAGAAAAGGCTCCAGGGAGACCTTCTGGTGGCCTTTAAGGACTTAAAAGGGGAAAAAAAAAAAAAAAAAGCTGGGGACAGACTTTATAGCACGGCCTGTTGTGACAGGACAAGGGGTGATGGTTTGAACTCAAAGAGGGAGATTCAGATCAGAGAGAAGGGAGAAATGTTTGACACTGAGGGTGGTGAGAGCCTGGTTTTGGCTAGCCAGAGAGGTGGTAGATGCCCCAGCCATGGAACTATTGCATGTCAGGTTGTCTGGGGCTCTGAGCAAGCTGCTCTAGTTGCAGCTGTCCCTGCTGACTGCAGGGGGGTCAGACTGGATGGAGCTTGAGAGGCCCTTTCGCACCCACCCCACTCTCTGCTTCCACCATTCTCTGAATGTGCTGATTATCCCTAAAGGAAGGTGGCACTGAGCACTTCAGAGAAATGAAGTGCCCCAAGCCATCAACTTTTCTAAGAACTTTGAGATTGCTGCCACAAAAATTGGAAGCATTCTTCTGAAAAGTGTTTCTTTTTGTCACTGCAGGCAACGCTCTGCTGCTTTTATAAGTGACTGACTAATCTGCAGAGGTGAGCTTGCACTCAGAAATGGAAAAAGCAAAAATAATAGAGGGTGCTTTCTGCTTTCTCAATAAAGAGGAGAAAGCTGTCATAACAGCTTTTTCCTTTTCATTTTCTGCAGCTGAATGAATTTGTCTACTTGCAATATTGTTCATTTCTAGAGCTGGGGCAGACTGCATTCAAACAAAGAAGTTGAGGTGCAAAACGAAAAGCAGCAGCTCAACCATTTTACACTCGGAGTAGAACTCATGTAAGAAACTTTCTGAACATCAGGAATTTCTGCACTTGACTTCCTGATCTTCCAGGGGACAATTAGACCTCACTCATTACTCTCTTGAATCAAGGCCACGAGAAAGAGGAGAGAGAAGAGGGGAAAGATGAAGCTATTGTGGCCTGGATTCATTAAGAAATGCAAATCCTTTAGAACACGTGAAGGAATAAAATTAAATAATACTAAACATTCAGATTATTTGCTCAATAATAATCTTCCCAAACAGTAAGAGAACCACAACCCCCTGCCCCCCATGCAGTTCAGCATCACATTTTAGATGGACATGTTGCAATGAAATGCTGGTGAAGTACCAGACTAATACACTTAAAACCACATCCCAAACCATTGTCACCCTGAACAGTTTTATGACTGTCCTCAGACCTACATATTTTAGTGACCATCTTTATCTACAGCCTAAAAACTCTTTGAAAGTGATGTATTTATAAGACCTTATTCCTAAGTGTGCACAGAAAAGCAATACCATTATTCAGAGTTGATCCCAAAATGGATTAAGTTGCTCAAGGCCTCATCCAAGCTGGCCTGGAGGTGTTCAAGGCCAAGTTGGATGAGGTCTTGAGCAACCTGGTCTAGTGGGGGGTGTCCCTGCCCAGAGGCATCGAAACTAGATGATCTTCAAGATCCTTAAACCTATGACTTGTGACAAGAATTAGAATAAACTCAAGGAGACAAACATTCTTTGGGTGAAAACAACAGTATGACCAACACCAGAAAGCTGTCTGTGCCCAAACACACACACACATGGCTACAGTTAAGATTGGACCTAGATGTCATCAACTCAACAACAGAGAAGCACATACTAACATTAGGACTTGTTTAAAACCAGGGATGGGAGGTGTAGATGAAGTGTGTGGAGAGCAGGAGAAGCCTGGCAGTGCTGTGAGTGTCTGTGTGCACTGCTGAGCTATGAGAGCCTTGCTTGGAAGCCCCCTGGCACACCTCTGTTTAGCAAGGTAGGCAGGGCTAAGACCTGTCCTTGGCCAGCCACCACAGTCCAGTCATGTTGCTACCATGAAATGATCTTACTCTTTTAAAAAGGCTTGGATTGAGACTCTTAGCTGGGGCATTGGAATCCTCCTTTGGGAATTTCTGGCCAGTGCTGACTGTGGAGCCATGGCCAGGGATGGGCTGGGAAGTTGCCAGCTGGCTGAGGCCAACCCACACCAGAGGCCAGCCCGGCAATTACCAGCGCAGATGATCACATTTCAGTGCCTGGATCTGTGCTCTGCTACCCTTTAATTACTCACAGAGATGCTGCTAATTTGTACCAACAGCTCCTGCTGCTAATGCAGTGGGAGACTTAAGGATGCTGGTCCCTTTGACTGCGGCCGTTACGCACAACCCCAGCAGTGCTACTGCCTGCAAGGGGCTGCAAGGGGCTGCCAGGACTCTGCTGTGGCCAGACATGATGCAGAACAAGGGCTCAGTATCCCTCCTCCTGACACTCTGACAACTCTTCTGTGACATCTAGAGCACAAAT
This sequence comes from Indicator maculatus, assembly GCA_013399975.1. Classification (NCBI taxonomy): domain Eukaryota; kingdom Metazoa; phylum Chordata; class Aves; order Piciformes; family Indicatoridae; genus Indicator; species Indicator maculatus. The sequence goes on along the minus strand of VXBD01003834.1, from coordinate 125,973 downwards.
CTTGCAGAGGAGCAGCTGAGGGAACTGGGGCTGTTCAGTCTGCAGTAAAGGAGGCTGTGCGGAGACCTTCTGGCTCTCTACAACTCCCTGTAAGGAGGTTGGAGTGAGGTGGGGGTTGGTCTCTTGTCCCAGGGAAGAAGGAACAAGAGGAAATGTCCTCAAGCTGGGCCAGGGGAGGTTTAGGTTTGATATGAGTAACAATTTCTTCCCCTTGAGGGTTGTCAAGACCTGTCCCAGGCTGCTCAGGGCAGTGGTGGAGATCCCATCCCTGGAGGGGTTTCAAAGCTGTGTAGATGTGGTGCTGAGGGCTATGGTTTAGTGGTGGCCTGGCAGTGCTGGGCTAATGGTTGGATTCCACAATCTTAAAGGTCTTTTCCAACCTAAATGACTCTGTGTTTCTATGTCCTTCTCTGGCTTGTCATATGTGCTTTTCCCATCAAACATCATTTTGTATGAATGCATTTATCATCAATATAGAGTTAACGAAGCCTTAAGCAATCAAGTCTAGTTGAGAGGCATCTCTGGCCCAGGGCAGGGAAGCTGGAGTAGATGATTTCTAAGGTACCTTGCAACCTAAGCCATTCTATTATTAACAGCTGTGAAATAAACAGTAAGAGAAATAAGAATATTATTTTCTTTCCAGAGGCATCACCCAACAAAGGTTTAAGATCAGTTTGGGTGTGGTAGGCCCTGTACTCAACAGAGAAAACCATTTTCTTTCTAGAGGCAGCACCAGTTAATGAACCCAGTTACTAACATCCAAATAGTACAAATCCCTGTCTCCTGGAGCCTATTTAAATGCACATTAACCATTTCCCCATCCACCTTTCTCAGCTCAAACAGTCACAAAGCAAAACACTCTTCCCCCCGTTCCTGCACACAGATCAAGTCATCGAGAGGAATGATGGCGTCGGTCTGGAAGACGAGAGGCAAGGAAGCAAGAATGACAGCCAGGTGAACTACAGAATCCAAAAAGCAAGATCAGAACTGAGGAGGAAGCCAAGAACCCAAGTGTGAACCGTCAGCTATCTTTGCTTTTTGGATTGTGTGTAGCCTAAGCATGAATAATCGGCAAAAAAAGCTAAACCGGGGTGGGGAGGGGAGGGAAAGCAAAGGAGTAAGATTATTAAGAATCATTTTGGTAAGGCTGGTAGGTGCTGGGCTATCCCATACTTACTTTCGGTAGAGGTAGCTCTTGAAGCATTTGGTTTTCAAATTTAGATTTAGGCTGCAAGTTTAAAGTCATGCTTCTGCCGGCATGCATTGCTGAAAACCCTCCAGAGTGCAGCATGCCAAGGCTAACTGTGTTGTGTTTGTAAGCAGCGGTCTGAGTAGAGGAAACAACCACGTGACAGGATATGAACACACATGCTCCTTGAATCAAGTATCACACATATATATATGGTTAATTTCACAAGAGTTTTAGTTTTAAGCAAACAAACAGTTAACCAAGGAATAAAGAGCTTCTTTGAGGCATGCACTGGCTCACACGGAAGCAAATACATCGCTAGGTTGTACATAAAATGGATACCAGAAAAGACTTCAACGCTGACAGCAGATGAAATATGTTATCTGTCGTTTGCAAACTGCAGTATAGAACGTGGTACAAGTCTTCATTTTTGCCCAGGTGGCCAAATTTTGGTAAGGCTGTGCAACCAAAAACGTGTATCTAGCATCGAAGAGCACCAATGGCAGAGGAAAAACCCTGTGTACGAGGTGGCTCTGCACCATCTCATCAGCTTGGTGACTGCTCCTGGTGAGCTCAGGGGACAAGCTGGCCTAAGTCCTGCACAGGCCAGCATCTTGCTGGCCATGGGCAGATGGGCAGTGTCTTCTCCTGAAGCAGCTGCTGCATTGCAGTGCCTGATTGTTCCCATCATCAAAACCCCCACCAGACAGCCCAGCTTCTTAGAGCTTTGCTTATCATACGTGGCAAACCACTGGGAACTATCTGGCACCTGCAGGGCTTACTATGGACTCCATCTAACTGACTGGGCTCAGTTTAAATAGATGGACCCCATTTAATTAGGTGGGCTCCATTTAACTAAATGGACCCCATTTAACTAGATGGACTCAATTTAACTAGGGGCACTCAATTTAACTAGGTGGACTCCATTTAACTAAACAAACTCAATTTAACTGGATGGACTTAATTTAAATTAGATGGACTCCATTTAACTAGCTGGGCTGAATTTAACTAGGTGGGCTGCATTTAACCAGATAGACTCAATTTAATTATTTGGAATCCATTTAACTAGGTGAGCTGTATTTAACCAGAGGGACTCCTTGTAACTAGACAGACTAAATTTAACCAGATAGATTCAGTTTATCTAGATGTGCTCAATTTAACTAGATGGACTCCACTTAACTAGGTGGACTAAATTTAACCAGATAGACTCAATTTAAGTTGATGTACTCAATTTGACTAGATAAAATCACCAGCTTGCCATCAGTTAAAGCATTTCTTAAGCAAATACACACTGCAAACTAAATGTAAAGGTATTTCTTAGACCAGCACCATCTGGGAAGGGTTTATTTCCACCAGAAACATCTCTACTTGAGCTGCCATTTTGCCTAGGAATGAAGTATTCAGTTTTATACAACACACAAAAAACCCCAACCCCAACCCCTCAAACAGCTGAAGGAAGGAAAAGAAAATCTTCAGCTTTTGAGGAGGTGTTTAAAGTTTACCCATTTGATCCTTCATGGCATTTCAATATGCATCACACTGGAGCAACTGGAAGGTAATGAATATATTAACCTCAAACCCATGAGCAGCTGGCATTAGAATAAGTATCTGGACACATTGTTGAGACTCCCTTCTGCATTTCATAACAGGAATTTTTCACAACCACTTCAGATTCTGAAGTAAATCTGATTCATGAAGTATGCCGTTAAATACTCAAGATCATGACTGAAATCATGCCACTCTCTATCTGTATAAAAAAAGGCAAATTGGCCTAATTTCCTGCAGCTAAAAGGAGTAAAAAAAAAATCATCTTTCTGGTTCAAAACCAGTGGCAGTGTATATCCAACAAAAGTTTTTCAGAGCTGAGGCACCTTTAAATCCCCTTCCACTAAAATCCACAACAGCTAAAATACATTATCCTGCTTTTTGTTGTTGTTGTTGTTGTTTTAAATCTGTTTATTGCCTTTTGCTGCCAAGATGTACCCAGCATATTTGGAAGCTCTCAGCACGTTACTGTGGTGGTGAGCTGCAGCATCACGGCCAACGGAGTTGGGTTATGGTAGGATCTGACGACCTTAAAGGTTTTTTCCAACCTTAACGATTCCACGACAAGGAGGGATTTGGAATCATAGACTCATAGAGTTGTTTTGGTTGGAAAAGACTTGGAAGATCATCAGGTCCAACCATCAAATGAACACCAGCAGGAATGTTAAACCATGTCCTGAAATGCTATGTCTATATGCTTCCCCAACACCTCCAGGGACAGTGGATGTAGTTTATTATTTCAGCCAGAGCTGCAGCAGTTACCACCTTAGTAACGTGCTCCACGGAGCACTCCTCACCCAGAGACCCTTCATCACTCAGCTCACCCCTCACTTTTTTGAGCACCACCCCCTCCCCCCCCCAAGACCCTCTTTTGGAGGGCTGGTTCCTCTGATAGCATCAAACACAAGAGTTTCATGACTGGGAACCTCTTTTGGAGGGCCGGTTCCCCTGAGAGCAACACAAGAACTTCACGGCTGGGAAATTCTGGTGGTTACCACGGGACGTGCAAAGAGTTTGACATACCGAAACACACAACTAAAGGCGTTAATTGCAGAGAAATGCCAAACATACCCTGTCTAACCTTCTAGCTTCTATATGTCTAAGTAGCTGTTGTCTCCAGTCAGCGGGCATTTTAGCACAGCTCTCATTTCCCTTCACAGGGGTAGGCCTTGTCTTTATATCACTGTTATCGGAAGGCTTGTCGCCATAGTTACCCAAGTTATAGTCTGAAGGTATCTTTTCCAGCAGAGCTGCCATTGTCGGCCTCGCTGAGACCGGCCTGGTTTGGGACGTGCCATAACTCTCTGTACTGTAGCTTCTTGCAGACAATGGCCGCCTTTGGGTAAGGTTTTTAACTGGGAAGCTCCCAGTCTGGGCTTTCACTTCTTGGTAGGAAGGATGCTCGTCTTCGTACCTGCCGTTCCTCTTGAGGAACTGAGACTCAGAGACCGCCATGCTGCCCTGGCGCTCCACGGCTGCTCGGTATGGAGGCCTGCCATACCTATCGGTCAGGGGCAGCTCGTGGGGCTCACTGACTCTCCTGAACATGGACATCTCGGTGGAGCTGGCCAACGAATCTGCCCTCCTCAAGAACCCCGGCCGGGAGCCTTGGGTTGCAAAGGGGGGAGCGACCGTCTCGTCGTTCACCGAGGGCTGGGAGAAGGAGAACATGTGCTCCACGGGGGGGTAGCCACGGTACGCCCTGGGGCTGACCAAATCCTGGGGCAGGTTTTTACTCTGCTGGGGAATGTACTCGGGGTTGAGTGGGAAAGGCTGCGGTAGCCTCTTCTCCGCTGTGACCTCCACCGCTCCCTGCGGGTTGAAGCTTTGGTCGAACTGGTAGACCTTCTTGGTGACGGAGGACTTCTGCTGCGGCTGCACCTTGACGCTGCCGTAGGTCAGCAGCTCGTCGTCCAACATGGGGACCGACTGGCTGCGGGACATGCTCAGCATGCCGTGCTCCGGGCCCAGGAGCTTGTCCACCCTCTCGTGGGTTCCTACAGTATCGTTACCGGATGCATAGTTTTCTAGGGGGATGTTGTACACTTTGTATGTACCGATGTCTATCTCGTCGATGCTCTGCGACTTCTTGAATTTGTTGGTTTTCAAATCCCTCATCATGGGAGAAAGCCGTTCCGTGCTCTTGCTGATGGAGATGACGTTTTTGGCAGGATCAGGGCGGCAGTGGATATGGGAAAAGACATTGGTGAGGCTTCGGTTAGCGTTGGAATCGTGATATTCCCACGCTATGCCTGGAGGGAAGGTGCTAGTCATCTCAGCGGACTCCTTGATGTGATCTTTCCGCTCAGGCAAAGGGCTGGTGGTGGGGGTGCTTTCCAGTTTGGAAGGAAAAGCTGTCCTGTCTTCAAAAGGACTAGGGGTTCTGGTCCAATTTTGCCAAGGGTTGGGAGGAGGCACTTCAGATTCGTGTGTGTTTCTGAGCGTGGGCTGCTCCAGCTCCAGGGGAATGCCAACTATCCTGTCTTGCCTGATCAACGGCCTCCGCCCGTGCGCCGAGGTGCTTCTGGTTTTGGTGCTCAGCAGGGGGTTAGCGCTGGGGTTGTCCACCGCGCTCTCCTCCGCCACGAAGCCCGTGTTGTCGTAGTGCGAGCTGTCGTTCCAGCTGTCCGGGAAGGCGTCGCTCAGCGGGCGCCTGTCCACGCGCTGCGGCAGCGTCACCGCCGGAGCCGCTTCCCGCTGGCTCAGCAATGGCTTGGTTTCGAGGGGCTGTGGGAAGGACTGTGCCAGCCTGCACGAACCAAACCAAACCAAACCAAACCAAACCAACAAACAAACAAAAAAAAAAAAAAGAGAGAAAATCCAAACAAGATAAAATGTCCTCTATCGGAGCGCTTAAATCAGCATCAGAGACGTAACTGTAAAGCAGTTGAATATTCTCCCAAACCTGTAGACATGCCACTTTGGCTGTGGTGGTGTTAGGTCAACAGTTGGATTTAGTGATCTTAGAGGTCTTTTCCAACCAAAACAATTCCTTAGGGATGGTTGGACTCAATGATCTTAGACGTCTTGTCCAACCAAACCAGTTCTGTGATCTATACTTTGGCTTTGGGATTGTACTATGAGATGTTCTTTTCAGTGGTGGCCAGATCTAGGACAAGGGGCGATGGACACAAACTAAAACACGGGAGGTTTTCCTTCAACTTCCTTAAGGGTGAAGGAACAGGAACAGGCTGCCCAGGGAGGCTGTAGAGTCTCCCTTCTTTGGAGACTTTCAAAATCCCCCTGGATGCATTCCTGCGCAACCTGATCTAGGTGAACCTTCACCAGCAGGGGAGTTGGACTCAATGATCTCCAGAGGTCCTTTCCAACCCCTACCACTCTATGATTCTCTGTGCCTTGTGCTGCTGCTGTGGCATGAAGGGCTGCAGCAAGGTTGGGTTTTTTTTTTGTGCTGGAGGACAGGTTCTGTTGAGCACATACACTAGAAACTAAGGAATCCATCAAAAGTCCATGGGTGGTTCCATGCTACGTCCATAAAAATCCAACTGAAAGTATTTTCCTTCTTTAAAAATAATCTGTGAGTGCAAGGGAAGGTTTTTTTTCACACTTACATTATCTTTTTGCAAAACAAAAATCCCAGATTCACTTTGTGCACGTTCTCACCACCAAGATGTTATGCACCTCCAGTTTCTCTTTAGTGGGGAAGAGCCTGTGGATGGAACTTCATTAGGCGATTTATGGGCAGGAATAAATAGGATGGGGTGTTCCTGGTAGGGTAGGAGAGGGTTTTCAGGTTGCTGATGGGTAGTGCAAATGACAGCTTTCATACTGATGTTCTCAGAGGTCCAGGGCAGAGTGAGGACAGTGATAATACAAGAGAAGCAGAAACTCTGCTATCTCTGCTAAACTATGACCAGCTGCAGCTCAGGGCCATGCAAGGCAGAGTAATTGCAGCTCTATTATTAGGAGTTTTTAATGTGTGGTTGTAGCAGAGAGTTGAAAAACCAGCTGTAGAATTACTGACATTATATAGAGTATGAATGGGCCAACTGGGCTTTGAATAGCTACTTACAACTCTGCCCAACTGGGCCAAAAACCTTGTGGGTTTGTAGTTGGAATGCATCAATGGAGACAGTAGGATTACTTTGACTGCATAGGACAACAGAAGGTCAAAGACAGCCAGAAGCTGTCTTAAGAGTGGTCAGGCAAGCGATAGAACGAGAGGAAAGAGCCTTAGGTTGCACTGAGAGAGGTTTAGTTTGGAAATGAGGAACAATTTCTTCCCCAAAAGGGTTATCAAGCTCTGTAAAAGGCTGTTCAGGGAGGTGGTGGAGTCCCCATCCCTGGAGGGGTTCAAAAACCACGTAGGCATGGCACTTCAGGACACGGTTTAGTGGGAATGCTAGCATGGGGTTGATGGTTGGACTTGATCTTAGAAGTCATTTCCAAGCTGGAAGATGCTATGATTCTAAGAAAGATGGTCCCACCTGTTCCCCCACAAAGAGTTATTCACTGCTTCTTTAGCCGTTGTCTGCAAGGAGCCCATTTTAACGTGCGCGTTGGAGGACCCTGAGGAAGCCTGGGAAGGGGAATAGTCTGAGTAAGTGCCTGAGGAAACGCTGTTATTCAGACAATGGATCTTATCTGCTTCAGATTCGTCTGTGGACTCTGAAACAAAAGACAGCAAACGTTTTTCAGGAGGGTGGAACTGTAAAACTCAACTCCAGAAAAACACATCTTTGAATTGAGACTGTGGAGATGCGTGCGGACACACAACAACCCCCCAAACCCAGGTGACAGAAATGAAATCAGGAAACAAAATCAGAGTGAAGTGCCGAACATCTTAAGCATCAGGGTAAAGTGTAGAACATCTTAAGCATCAGGGTAAAGTGTAGAACATCTTAAGCATGAGGGTGAAGTGCAGAACATCTTAAGCATCACAATGAGTGCAGAACATCTTAAGCAACAGAATGAGTGCAGAACATCTTAAGCACCAGGGTGAAGTGCAGAACATCTTAAGCACCAGGGTGAAGTGCAGAACATCTTAAGCACCAGGGTGAAGTGCAGAACATCTCGAGCAATGTGTCTACTGGTGAACATCACAAATGCTTTCAGTCTGCAGGTTGTAAGTCAAGTTAGTACCTTTCTTGTCTTTACCCAGAAGAACGAGTTTGGGAGGGTACAATGGAGTCTCTGGTATGGAAGGACGAAGTTCTCCTATCCTCATCTCACTGGCAGGATGTCCAAAGGCGTCCTGAGGAATAGAATAACCTAGAGTAAACCTGGGGAACAGAATCCATTTCAAACTGCAACCAACCAACACAGCACCAAACTCCCACCAGATGGGCAGTGTGTAATCGTGCTGATTTGTCAGCCCTAATTTTAATTAGCCCTACATCCAATAATTGTAAGAGTTATGGTGATGTGTTCGTTCCAAAAACATGGACAAAACAGATGGAGCCTGCAAGATACTCTGAGGCCATGTAACCATTTTTGTGATGAGGTAAAGGTCATAAAAATGCAAAGTGCCAGTGGAAATAAGTGAAGATCCAGAACAAGCAAATTACTTCTTGTTTCAGGAAAAAGCATTCCTCATTCCACAAGTCATTCCATACATTCCCTGCACCTATAGCTACACTTAATTAAAATAACTTTGTCTCTAAAGAGGTTTTTGTGCTTAATTAAAATGACTCAGATTTCATAAACTTCTCCTTGAGAGTTCACCAGATCTTGACCTTCAAAAATTGCTCTGCACAACTCTTTTGCTGTTCTAGCTGGCAACAGGACTGCAAATAACATGAGTTAAAAAGTGGAAAGGAGTCTTAGAAAGAGATATTTTTAATTAGGATTAATTTAATTGGGCTCATGGGATAGCTAAAAGGGAACAAAGACCCAAAGAGGGAATCTGTGGCATTTCTTATCCCTGGAAGAAGGTTCGGAAATGAGAAATATTCACAGACTCAAAGAATGGTTTGGGTTGGAAGGGACCTTAGGGATTATCTAAGTTGCAACCCCCCTGCCATGGGCAGGGACACCTTCCACTAGAGCAGGCTGCTCAAGGCTTCATACAAGCTGGCCTTGAATATCTCCAGGGAGGGAGCTGTTGACCTGGAAATAGGTGTCTTGGGAGGACAAGGTAGGGGATGATGCTAGAGGAATGATTCTGGTAACCCTGTCCTCAGGAAGGGACTTCAGGAAAAGGACTGGAAAATGAGGAATATGGGAAAGCCACTTTGTGGGTGTTGGTGCACAGGCTGAGGGAAATGTAATGGAAAGGGGACTGGTGGAGATGGGCATGGCAACATGGGGAAGTTGAGTCAGTGCCAGGAAGGATCCTTCTGGGGAGGGCTGTCAAAAACATGCACGGTCCTGAAAGCGAGAAGATGAGCTGTGATTGCATTAGGAGGGGGGAAGTTGAAGAAGGAGAGTAAAAAAGAGGAAGATTTGGAGAGTTGTTAGGAGGAAATCAACAATTAGCAGTAGAAAGGAAGGAAAGGTTTAGGAGAAAAACAATTAGGAGGGAACTTACACTAATGGAGACTCTATGAGGATCTCAGTACCCTGCCATTTTGCTGCTAAAGGTACTCCAGGGATTTTGCAGAGTGACATCAATGAAGAAATGTAATATTTAGACAAACAATTCATCAAAGGGAGTACCAAACCCAAACCCCACATTATTCAAATGCAAAGTGCTACAATATATATTTTTTATTTACAAGCTTTTACTCAGAAGAAGAAAACTTCCAGAGATTTACTCTCCATTAGCTACTTCGTGGAGCAGAAACAAGCATTTGCCATGTGGTTTACTCTCAAACCCCAGAATGATGTTTACATAGCAGACATTTTAATCCTTCTGCACCTGGTGTTCTGCTGGAGGTGGGGCCACACCAAACCAGCAAACAGGTCCCTTCACAGCCCATTTAATTAACTCCTTCAACACTAACACTGAAGCAAATACAGTTACATACTGATTCTTACATGGTGGAAGGCATCCAAGATTTCCACCTCCTTTCCCATGCAGTGATCCCTTGTTGTGTGAGAACAGTAGCAGTGATGGACACACAACTTCAAGCCAACAACAGTGCAACAACATCTTTTTTTTTTTCCAGTGCAGCACAATCATTTCCTAGTGCAGTGCAACAAACTTATGCAAAACCACTTGTGGAGAAAGAAAGAGGTGCAGAGCATTCACTGGGTGTGAAATCCTCCACCTTGGAAGAAAGGGTGGGTGTTCCTTGTGTACCTCTGAGCTTTTGGTATGTTCTCCTTGTTGTACCTCTGGGCTTTTTGTATGTTGTTGTTGTACCTCTGAGCTTTTTGCATGTTCTCCTTGTTGTGCCCCTGAGCTTTTTGTATGTTGCTGTTGTACCTCTGAGCTTTTTGCATGCTCTTCTTGTTGTGCCTCTGAGCTTTTTGTATGCTCCTCCTTCTCCTCATCTGAGCTTTCCACCTTCTTGTCTGAGCTGTTGTCTGGCTCAGACAAGGGACTCTTTTGGAAGTCTTTATTTTCTCTATCTTGAACCTAGAATTCCAATATTGCGCCATGAAACTTCCAAAAACCAAAAAAAAAAAAGTCATAAGCTTAAAAGAAAACTACTTGCTGTAGGAAAGGAAGAACCAGCAGTTCCATTTTTGACATAATGATGGACACAGGCTTTTATAAAGTTTTCCAGGTTATATTAATTAATTTTTTTTCCATTTTTAGCCCCTAGTTCAGCTAATTCAACAGAAATCAATATACCTCTGAAAGAACTGGTCTGGTGTTTGCCATGAAAGTGAAATATGTGGTAAAACCCCAATCCTATTCAATTTAATTCTACTTTAAGAGGATTTTTTTCTTCTTCTTACAAGTCCAAGAACAAAAATATCACTAATAGGGGAAAAAAAAAACCTACAAAGTATTAATAAGACCAATTGCAAGAACAAAGGAAGGAGATAAATGCAATCATGTTGTGTCAGAACTTATTCTTCAGAACCAAAGACATAGGTAGAGGATACAAAACTACAATGAGCTGTTTCCCAAGAGAAAGTATGTGGTAAAACCCCATTGAAATAACTGGAGAAGAGAAATGTCACCAATTATGCATGCTGGCAACAGAAGTACATTAAATTACAGTCTGAAGAGGTGGAATTTTTAGACTAGCCTAACTCCTAGGGTCTGCTTGTCAAGAACATAAAAGCCTTAGAATGAAGCAGAGAGGGGCTCTGGGCAGACACAGCATGCACAAGGTGGAGGAATGTGGGACCATTAATGATGGATCTGCTCCAGAGGAACACTTAAATACATGTAGGGGGTTGGCAGCACTCCTAAACTGGGGAAGGTTAGGACAAACTGAAAGATGACAAGCTGGTTATAAAGAGATGGAGAAGCAAAGAAATAAAGGGAACAAGGCAAATGTAACTCAGCCCAGGTTTTACTGAAACTTTAATGAAAGGATAAAGAGTCAGGGAATGGTCTGGGCTGGAAGGGACCTTCAAGATCATCGAGTTGCAATCCCACTGCCATGGTCAGGGACACTTCCCACTAGACCAGGTTGCTCAAGGCCCCATCCAACCTGAACCTTGAGCAGCAAGAAAGAGTTTAATGGGTAAAAAGGGAAAGAAATTAATGGGTAAAAAGGGAAAGAAATTAATGTGTAAAAAGGGAAAGGAATTAATGGGTAAAAAGGGAAAGAATTCAATGTTTAACGTTAAAAGGGAGAGAATTTGATGAGTAAAAAAGGAAAAAATCAATTAGTAAAAAGGGAAAGAATTTAATGGGTAAAAAGGAACAACAGTGGAATTGAAGAGTTCAGATGTAGCTAAACCCATGAATTATCTACCTTTGATATTTTAGTTTGATGTACTAATCAAACCCGTGCCTTTAAGTTGGAAGGAAGGCTTCTGAAGCCATCTGAAGAGAGAACTTAAGGAATGAAAATGTTTAACTGTAAATAAAACCCCTGCTATTGACAAAGCATCTCCAGTTCTCCAGTGACTGCTGAAGATGTCAGAACTGACAACCTGTGCTATGGAAAACTGAGGAAGAAAAGTTCCTGACCAACAGGGACATTTCAAGGACAACAAACTTATCAGAATGGTTCAGTAATAAAGGAGTGAAAATATAATCTGATGAATTCTCTTCCCCTTCATTTAGTTCTTTTGGACATTAAGAAGATTTGCATCTTCAGGAAGATTTTCAAGACTGCTGCTGTTGTTGTAGACCTGTCCTAGCTTTTAAACCATCATGCACCCTGCCAGGGTAAGAGCTTTCCCTTCTTTCTGAACTGTGCCTGCACAAAGTAAGCCTTTAGTGTGAATATTGATGAGTAGAAATGCTTTGAGCTGAAGCTTCAGCTCTTTGCAACAGCTTTGCAGTCTTTAGCAGCTGCCTGTACTCATGCTGGAACAGAAGACTTTGTTCCTGTGCCTACTGACCCACTTCTGGTGAACCTACTAAGAGCTGAATTCTGCACCTCATTGCAAATCACTGCTCAGGGGGTGCCTGAGCTAAGGTTTCCTGCAGTCAACCAAGCACTCCTGCTGACTTCATTAACTTCTGACAAGGTTAATTGGCTGTCTTACAGCACATAACAGGAGTAGAAGCAGCAGAACCTGATGGCATAGTAGGGTCAAACAGAACAAACTGAATTGTCATAACACATGAGGCAGAAACACACTTCCTGAAGTCTGAGATGGGAATCCTGAGCAGGTCTATTCTCCTGCTAACATGCAAGTCTCTCACATCATTAAAATTTAGGAGATCTACAGAAATTCAAACCCCCAAATTCAGATCTGGACAGATCCAACCCCCCAAATTCAGATCTAGACAGATTCAAACCCCCAAAATTCAGATCTAGGTAGATTAAAACCCCCCAAATCTAGATGGATTCAAACACCAAAACTGAGATCTAGATAGATTTTAATCCCAAAATTCAGATCTAGATAGATTTAAACTCCCAAAATTCACATCTAAATAGTTTTTGAACCCAACATTCAGATCAAGGCAGATGTAAAACTCCACATTCAGATCTAGGCAGATTTAAGACCCATAATTCACATCTAGGTAGATTTAAACCTCAAAAATTCAGAGCTAAGTAAATTCAAACCCCGACATTCATATCTACATAGGTTCAAGACTCAAAATTCAGATCTAAGTAGATTTAAATCCCCAAATTCAGATCTAGGTAAATTTTATAACCCAGAATTCAGATAGAGGTAGATTTAACCCCCCTAAATTCACATCTATATAGATTTAAGCCCCTAAATTCAGACTTAAGTAGATTTTGAGCCCAGAATTCAGATCTAGGCAGATTCAAAACCCCAAATTCAGATCTGGGTAGATTCTAAGCCCAGAATTTAGATCTGAAGAGATTTTTAAGTCAAACATTCAGATCTAAGGAGATTTTAAGACAAAAATTCAGATCTAGGTAGATTTTTAAACCCCAAATTCAGATCTAAGTAGATTCAAAGCTCATAATTCAGCTCTAGGTAGATTTTAACCCCCAAACTCAGATCCAAGTAGATTCAAATCCCATAATTCAGATCTAGGTAGATTTTAACCCCCAAATTCAGATTTAAGTAGATTCAAAGCCCATAATTCAGATCTAGGTAGATTTTAACCCCTAAATTCAGATCTAAGTAGATTCAAAGCCCATAATTCAGATCTAGGTAGATTTTAACCCCTAAATTCAGATCTAAGTAGATTCAAAGCCCATAATTCAGATCTAGGTAGATTTTTAAACTCAAAATTCAGATCTAAGTAGATTCAAAGCCCAACATTCAGTTTGCTAAGCTCAACAGCAGTGGGAAAACCCCCCAGCAGCTCAATATAAAACTGAATTTACTGTAGAGGATGAAACTAGGAACTATCAAGGTATGACACTGACCAAATATCAATTGATGGAGTTATGTTCACATTTCACCTTCAGCTCTCAAGAGGAATCAGAACCCTTTTTACATTACCTCCACTGAAATCTCCTTAGGTGCCATGGGCCACTTGTGCTCATATTTGTCTTTCACTGTTGGGTCACTGTTGACAGTTGGAGTTGAGTTTTCAGGTCGCACTCCATGGCTTGTTTTGCCCACCAGGTTTTGAACTGATTTCACCATGTTCTTCAAATCCTCTGGGTATGGAGTGGGATAACGTTTTAGGTTGATTTCAACCTGCAGGTTCATACAACAAAGAATTAAAGGACAGATGCACGGCGAAAACAGCATTCAGACTAAAGCCATGGTTACAGCCCTATGGCTTCATGTGAATGCCTCCCATTTTTAGTGACTCTGTTGGAGTCACATGCACCTACCTCCAGGGATTATAGAATCATAGACTCATAGAATCCTAGAATCAGTCAGGGTTGGAAGGGACCACAAGGATCATCCAGTTCCAACCCCCCTGCCATGCCCAGGGACACCTCACACTCCAGCAGGCTGGCCAGAGCCTCATCCAGCCTGGCTGCAAACACCTCCAGGGATGGAGCCTCAACCACCTCCCTGCACAACCCATTCCAGGCTCTCACCACTCTCATGGGGAACAACTTCTTCCTCACCTCCACTCTCAATCTCCCCACTTCCAGCTTTATTCCATTCCCCCCAGTCCTGTCACTCCCTGATAGCCTAAAAAGTCCCTCCCCAGCTTTCTTGTAGCCCCCTTTTGTGATGTCATATGCCCACAATTTCAACAGAAGAATAAAAGAAATGAAGTCTGTAATGCATCACTAAAGCTCTAGTTGAAAGAAATCCCTTTTAGATGTGGCCTAATTAGGCTTTTCCAGAGCATTCAGACCAGGCTTTAAGGGTAAGGTCCAGCAGCACAACACAGCTACATTCAATCTTACAGCAAATCCTTAATAAGTGGTAAAAAATGAAAAATAGACTTCCATAATAAATGAAAAGAAGGACTTCCATGAGATGATAGACAGGTCACAGGCAGGGATTTCAGCAAGAGTTTCATATCACTGGAAGTATTAATATTAAAGAAGAAAAATAGTGGCAACTGTGTCAGGTGATATCCACTGGAATGGAGATATTTCCATTGCTAATTAAGACTTATTATAGAGGCAATCTGGACCCTCTGTTTAATGCTACATCAAAAGCAGCATGACCCTGAGAAGAGAATGTTTGAAGTTCTTGATGGAGTTCATGATGAAGTTCAACACTACTGAGTGCTTTCAAGGCCTCTCTTGTAACAGCAGTTGGCTGGAAGGTCAATTTTAACCAGCAAAAAAGTCCAAACTCTCTCTGCTTCTGTGTTCAAGAATCACAGAATGGTCTGGGTTGGATGGAACCTCCAAAGGTCATCCAGTCCAACCCCCCCTGCAGTCAGCAGGGACATTCTCAACTAGATCAGGTTGCCCAGAGCCTTGTTAAGCCTCACCTTAAATACCTCCAGGGATGGGGCCACAACCAACCTCCCTGGGCAACCTGTTCCAGTGGTTCCACCACCCTCATAGTAAAGAGCCTGTTCCTAACATCCAATCTAAATCTGTCCTTCTCTAGTTGAAGCCATTGCCCCTTCTCCTATCCCCACAGGCCTTTGTAAACACTCTCCAGCCTTGTAGACCTCCTTCAGGTACTGGAAGGTCATTATTAGGTCTCACTGGAGCCTTCTCTTCTCCAGGCTGAACATCCCCAGCTCCCTCAGCCTGTCCTCACAGCAGAGCTGCTCCAACTCCCTGATCAAGAAACATGCAGGCATGGCACTTCAGGACATGGTTTAGTGGCTGTGGTGGTGGTGGAGTGAAGGTTGGACTTGATGATCTTAAAGGTCTCTTCCAACCAAAACAATTCTATGATTCTGTAAAACGCTACCAATCTTTGTGGTTATTGCCTACTGATAATTTCAGTTAATCACCAAATTAATCCCATAAAGCTCTGGTGAAACTGCTAAGACCACACATATAAGAAGCTCCCTAAGTCCTGGATGGTGCTGGATGGAAGGACAACATCCTTCTAACCATGTAAGCAGTGAAGGTCTCAACTGGAAACTCTGGGAAGAGATCAATTTCAGATAACCACAGGAGGATATTTGTGTTTTGATCTTCATTTTGGGGAGGTTACAAAATGCTAAGGTCCCTTGTGAGTGGCATCTCCTCAGTCCATGCTGGCACACTGTCCCAAGATGGGTTTTGACCAGATCCTCAAAGGAAAAAGGATTTGTAGCATCAAGGGCCTTTGAATCCAGTCTGGGATCAGTGAGCAGTGGTTGTGGTGCCTTGTGGCTCTGCCTTCTTGGGAGTTTTCTGGGCAAGTCCCTTTCCTATGTGACCTTCTTTAGGTGACACTGCCTTGGCAGGGGAGCTGGACTCAATGATCTCCAGAGGTCCCTTCCAACCCCTACCTTTCTGTGACCTTCTCCACTGCACATTCTTGTGTAACTCTGTGAAGTTTCAAAGCTCTCCTTGACTTCCACTTTGAGAGGAATAGGGAATTTTCTAAGGGACCTACAGATTTCTAAAGATTTCTACAGATTTAGTTGCTTGCACATTTGTTCTATGTCTCCCAACATTTGGTTTTGATTTTGTCTTTGTGATGAAACACTTGGCACATTAGGAACCCAACATGAAGGTCTTAACTCATAGGAACTCATGGTAGGAACCCAACATGAGGACCTTAACTCATAGGAACTCATAGTAGGAACCCACCATGAGGATCTTAACTCATAGGAACTCATGGTAGGAACCCAACATGAGGATCTTAACTCATAGGAACTCATGGTAGGAACCCAACATGAGGATCTTAACTCATAGGAACTCATGGTAGGAACCCAACATGAGGATCTTAACTCATAGGAACTCATGGTAGGAACCCAACATGAGGATCTTAACTCATAGGAACTCATGGTAGGAACCCAACATGAGGATCTTAACTCATAGGAACTCATGGTAGGAACCCAACATGAGGATCTTAACTCATAGGAACTCATGGTAGGAACCCAACATGAGGATCTTAACTCATAGGAACTCATGGTAGGAACCCAACATGAGGATCTTAACTCATAGGAACTCATGGTAGGAACCCAACATGAGGATCTTAACTCATAGGAACTCATGGTAGGAACCCAACATGAGGATCTTAACTCATAGGAACTCATGGTAGGAACCCAACATGAGGATCTTAACTCATAGGAACTCATGGTAGGAACCCAACATGAGGATCTTAACTCATAGGAACTCATGGTAGGAACCCACCATGAGGATCTTAACTCATAGGAACTCATGGTAGGAACCCAACATGAGGATCTTAACTCATAGGAATTCATGGTAGGAACCCACCATGAGGATCTTAACTCATAGGAATTCATGGTAGAAACCCAACATGAGGGTCTTAACTCATAGGAATTCATGGTAGGAACCCAACATGAGGATCTTAACTCATAGGAACTCCTAGTAGGAACCCAACATTAGGGTGATGGGCCTCATGAAATCAAAGGTTTGCTGTCTAGCCCACAACAGCAAAACAGAAATTGGTAATGTGTGCTTTAGGAAGACCGCAGATTCTAGTTCTTCCAAACTGTTGTACTTCAAACGTGGTTATGAGTACCTGCTGGGTGCTGAGAACACAAAAAACCAGATCCTGTCCAGTGGGTAGCAGAAGAAATCATCTAGAACTTACCTTAACTTTCCCTGGATTTTCCTCCTCTTCCTTTTTGTCTTCAAATTCAAAGGCAACAGTCATCCGTTGCTGCCTCTGCTCCTCCCACAAAGTAGGGTTAAAACTGTCACTGTCTGACTGGAAATCTGCAGGGAAAGCACAAACAGCAAAGCAGAAGGACAAGCAATTAATGAAGCCAGCAGAAGACTGGAAAAGATCTAACCAGACATCATAGAATCAGAATGGTTTGAGTTGGAAGGGACCTTTAAGATCATCCAGTTCCAACCCCCTGCCATGGGCAGAGACATCTTCCACTAGATGAGGTTGCTCAAGTCCTCATCCACCTTGAATATCTGCAGGGAGGGGGCATCCATGACCTCCCTGAGCTGATCCTGTTGTCTTGGGTTATTGTTTTCAAACTGTTGAGGGGAGCAACAAGATCAGTAGCTGATAAATCATTACCAATGGAGTTTAATATGAAAACTGAAATGAGAGTGATGGGAAAGAGAAGGGCTGGGGCCAGATCTGGAGTGCAAAAACTCTCAAACTTAATGTAGCTAGGTGAGGAGCCAAACCTTCAGTTCTACCAGGCTCAGAGCTCTGAACTTTATCTCTCTAGCAGCTGGTGCAAACCTTAACTCTCTCAGATGGATCAAGTGGCTCTGCAGCTTGAGCTCGCTCTGGCCAGCAGCCCCTATGCATGGCAGCAAGGCACATCCTGAATTTCTGTCCCATGCACACTCAATTCCCAGGATCATAATGTTTATATAAAGCCAATCTTCTGAAAATCTGAGAATCCCAGTGTGGTGGGGTTGGAAGTGACCTCTGGAGATCATCCAGCCCAACCCCCCTGGCTAAAGCAGGGGCACCCACAGCAGCTTGCCCAGGATCACAATGCCCAGCTGGCTTTGGAAGCTCTCCACACAAGGAGACTCCAGAACCCCTCTAGGCAGCCTCCTCCAGGGCTCCAGCACCCTCACACCAAAGAGGTTTCTCCTGCTCAGGTGAAACCTCCTAGGTTCCAGCTTGTGCCTGCTTCCCCTTGTCCTGTGGCTGGTCAGCACTGAGAAGAGTCTGGCCCCATCCTCTCACTCCCCACAGGTCCTTTAGCTCTTGGTGAGCATTGAGAATATGCTTTCTCAGGCTGCTTTTCTGCCCCAGGTCTCTCAGCCTTTCCTCCTCACAGAGAAGCTCCAGGCCCCTCAGCATGATGAAAAATCAAAAAGTACTTAAGGAAATGTAAACCTGACAGCCTGGGAATAAAGGATTAGTGAACAAGATTCCTTTGTGTATGACAAAATCCAGACTGCCAAACATGCACCACTGGCTTCACGTGTCAGAAGAAGATCTCAGGCACAGCAGCATGCCTCAAACCCTTTTCTTCTCCCTCCTGCTGCCTAAACAAGGACTGCTCCCACCTCTGCAGGAGCTGCTGCTGGATTCTTACCTTCATCGCTGCGGGGTTGCTGGGGAAACATGTAGTTAGTCAGCACTCTCTGCTTTGTCTCAGGGTGAGCCTCAGTCTGCAGTGGGATGAGAGCCTTGGACTGCAGGGGAAAGGCAAGACAAGGAGAGGTTGACTGGGAGCATGTCTCTTAACTAGGAGCATGTGCCTTAACTGGGAGCACCTGTCTTTGCTAAGGTGGGATTTTAGCATTCCATGACTGGAAAACCACACAATCATAGAATTCTTTGGGTTGGAAAAGACCTCCAAGACTATCAAGCCCAACACCACCACAGCCATCCAACCATGCCCCACGCTGCCATGTCCACACTTTCTTGAACACCTCCAGGGACAGTGACTCCACCAGCTCCCTGGGCAAACCATTCTAAAGCACTGGGTGCAATGCACTGGAATGCAATGGGTTGGAAAGGACCTTTAGAGGTCATCTAGTCCAAGCCTCCTGCAGTCAACAGGGACATCCCTAATTAAACCAGGTTATTCAGAACTCCATCCAGCCTAAGCCTGAATATCTTCAGGGATGAGGCACCCACCTCTCCCCTGGGCAACCTCTTCCAGTGTTCTCTAGTAAAGAGCTTCTTCCAAATGTCCAAACTAAATGCACCCTCTTCTAGTTGAAAACCATTGCCTCTTGTCCTAGACCTACATGCCCTTACAGAATGATAGAACCATAGAACTCTGGATGTTAGAAGAGACCTTTGAGATCCTCAAGCACAACAGCTCACCTAGAGCTCACTGTCTCAACACTGCTGCTAAGCCACCACTGCTAAACCACATCCCTCAGCACCACATCCACACATCTTTTGAACACCTCCAGAGAAGGCAACTCCACCACCTCCCTGGGCAAGCCATTCCAATCCCTGAGAACCCTTTCAGTGAAGAAACTCTTCCTAATATCCAATCTGAACCTCCCTTGGCATGTCTCTTGTAAACAGCCTTTCCCCAACTTTCTTGTAGGCCCCTTTAAGCCTTGAAAGGCCACCAGAAGCTCTCCCTGGAACCTTCTCTTCTCCACGCTGAACAACCTCAATTCTCTTAGCCTCTCTTCACAGGAGAGGTGCTCCAGTCCTCTGATCATTGTTGTGGCCTCCTCTGGACCCTCTCCATCAGAAGATTAACTAAAAGAAACTTCTTCATGGAGTAAAGCAAGTATCAAGTTGGTGGAGATAACTATTTTGGGTTTTTTTTCTTTTTTTTCTTCCTTTTTTTTTTTGTTGTTTCCATTTCTCACTTCAATTCCAGTAACTCCTACCAGGATCAACAGCACACTAAACATCAGAAATGCTGACCATGTGTTGAGTCCCATCAGTGAGGAAGCTGAAGGACCAGTGGGGCAGAGCTGTGACTACCCATTTCAAACACCCACCTTGGGGCTGAGGTTTAGTTCAAGCTAGGGCTAACGAGGAGGAAATTCCCACCAGCTGTTAGCTCACCTGAGGGTAGACTTGGTGCAAGACAGTGGAGGATTTACACTCTGAATAATCAGGTGTTGATGTTGGCTTTTACTTCAAGTGCTGATATTTTATTATTGCATCTAGGAGGCACTGGCATCGTTCATGGAAGAGAAATCAATCTATGCTGGAGTGAGTGGCACAGTTCATGGGCTAGAAATTAATCTGTGCTGGAGTGACTGGCATAATTAATAGGCTAGAAATTAATCTATGCTGCACCACAGAAAAAGTCCAAGTGCTGAAATCACACTGTGCATTTAACTGGAAATGTATGTTCTGTGGTTGGGCTGAGGAGCCAGCAGATGTTCCTTTCTTAATGGAAATGGGAGGGGGGGAGAAGAGAATCCTAATTAAACACATGAAGATTTCCACATTGTTCTTTATTATCCCTCCCACCTCTCCTCCCCTCCCTTCAGCATTAGATTTCTTTTGGCTTAGCTATAAAAGCAAGAAGTACATTTAAAGAGCAGTGCAGCCAGCATGTGCCAGCATCAACCTACTGTCTGCATCTCACCAGGCTTTGCTAGGATGTGAGAGTATGGCTGAGTGGTGGAGCAGGAGTCAGCAGGGACCATATCTGACCATGGGCTTGTCCAGCTTGAGTTCCAGCAGGACTATATCTGACCATGGGATTGTCCAGCTTGAGTTCCAGCAGGACAATATCTGACCATGGGCTTGTCCAGCTTGAGTTCCAGCAGGACAATATCTGACCATGGGCTTTTCCAGACTTGAGTTCAA
>VXBD01003834.1:75568-104651 GCA_013399975.1 Indicator maculatus | reverse complement strand
TTGAGCACCAGCAGGACATATCTGACCATGGGCTTGTCCAGCTTGAGTTCCAGCAGGACAATATCTGACCATGGGCTTGTCCAGCTTGAGTTCCAGCAGGACAATATCTGACCATGGACATTGTTCAGCTTGAGTTCTAGAGGGGCAATAGCTGACCACGGATATTATTAACCTTGAGTTCAAGAAGGACAATATCCTACCATGGGCATTATTCAATGTGAGCTGAGTTAAAAAGGACAATAAGAATACTGAAAGTCATTACCTGGTTGTCAGAAAGCCACAAAGCTGCAAGTTCTTTAAGTTTGGTAAAAGTGAAGGGTAAATTCTTCAGTCTGTAAAGGAGAAAATATTGGAACACTGTGAATCCTTCATCTTGACAAGAGTTTCCTTTAAAGGTTGGACTGTAGCATGGTTTATCTTGATCACACTGAACTTGCTGTCATTTCCTGCCTTTATTTTCTTTCATTTTTAACTAAAATCTAATATTTTATTAAGGGCAGTCTACATTAAGAGTGACATTTGTTATCTGGAAGTACTGAAATCACAGAATATTTTGGGTTGGAAGAGACCTTAAAGATCATTTAGTTCCAGCCCCCCTGCCATGGGCAGGGACATCTTCCACTAGCCCAAGCTGCTCAAGTCCTCATCCAACCTGGCCTTGAACACCTCCAGGGAGGGGGCATCCACAACCTCCATGGTCAACCTGTCCCAGTGTCTCACTGGAAAGAATGGCTTCCTAATCTCCAGTCTAAATCTCCTCTCTTCCAGCTTCAATCCATTCCCTCTCATTGTATCACTGCAAGCCATTGTAAAAAGTTCCTCCCCAGCTCTCCTGTAGCTCTCTTCAGGTACCAGAAGGTTGTTCTAAGGGCTCCCTAGAGCCTTCTGTTCTCCTGGCTGAACAACCCCAACTCTCTCAGCCTGGCCTCACAGCAAAGGGCTTTCAGCCCTCCAGGCATTGCTGTGGCCTCCTCTGGTCCTGCTCCAACAGCTCTGTATCTGTGCTGTGCTGAGGGCTCCAGAGCTGGACCCAGCACTGCAGGTGGGGTCTCAGTAGAGCAGAGGGGCAGAATCCCCTCCCTGCCCCTGCTGCCCACACTGCTGGCAGTGCATGGTGCCAGCTCATGTCCAGCTTTTCCCCCACCAGCCCCCCAAAGTCCTTCTGCAAAGGGCTGCTCTCAGATATATTCCTATTTTCCTAAGAACACCTTCTGCTGATTAGGACATCTCTCCAAGTGACCCAGCTTGCCCTGACTGTGCCCACCCAGAGTCCTCTGTGACAGAATCTGCAGCTAAAAGCCTGCAGAGATCAGAGCAGTTTTATGTGCCTCTGCATCTTTAAGCCTGGGTTTAAGGCCAGAAGGAAGTCAGGAGTGCCTACACTACCTGAAAGCCACTTTTCAGTCCTCTCTTATCACAAAATAAATCCTGCAGTGTGGATTAGTGCAGGATGTGACTTGCTTTCTAAATTCAAGTGATGAGTTGGAGTTTTAATAGAATCCTACAATCATAGAATCAGTCAGGGTTGGAAGGGACCACAAGGATCATCCAGTTCCAACCCCCCTGCCATGCCCAGGGACACCTCACACTCCAGCAGGCTGGCCAGAGCCTCATCCAGCCTGGCTGCAAACACCTCCAGGGATGGGGCCTCAACCACCTCCCTGCACAACCCATTCCAGGCTCTCACCACTCTCATGGGGAAGAACTTCTTCCTCACCTCCACTCTGAATCTCCCCACTTCCAGCTTTATTCCATTAATAGTTAACACTGAGCTTCTCCAAATGTTTTATTCAGAGCTTTTTTTTTTTTTTCCCCTGTATAAAGAGAGATTTTTTTTTTTTTCAAGTGATACTTTTACAATCATAGAATCCTAGAATCAGTCAGGGTTGGAAGGGACCACAAGGATCATCCAGTTCCAACCCCCCTGCCATGGGCAGGGACACCTCACACACCTTACACTTCAGCATTCAGCAGTTGTAACCTAAGTTTCAAAACTACAGAGAAACCTTTGTCTGGAGCAGGTCACTGGGGATGTGTCCAATGCACTCAAGGTGAGAAGTGTAGAGAAAGGGAGTAGAAGAATTGCTAAGCACACTTAGAAACGATGGGGTCGCCATGTCCACACTCAAAGTGTTACAGTGTGCTTTATTTTTACCTCTTCTTTGCCTCTAAGCCTGGATACCTGCCGTCCAAGGGCCAATTCTAAGCTGTCTTCAAAAGACAAACATCTCAAATTAAGCATCAAAGAACAGAGGAACTCAAAATCATTTCTGGCTTGGGAGAGTTTTCCACCAAGATGAACCTCAGCCTCTTGTTCCAGTTGCAATTTGGTGTTGCAAGCTTAAAATTGCTTTTTACATTGTGCACTGGAGGAACATTTGTCCACCTGCACTAAAAAAAAAACAAACCCACACAAACACTCTGACCTTCACCAGCAATGGAATTGCCAAGTGACTTTGCACTTCAGCCACCTTCAGCATAAGGTCCGTGGTAGCTGTCGCTTGCTCTCTGTTAGTTTCACCAGGAAAGGTAAAAAAAAATGTTTTCCTGGCTTCTTCAGCCAAAATAAAGGAATGCTACAAGCAAAAAAATGATCATAGAATCCTAGAATCAGTCAGGGCTGGAAGGGACCACTCTGAATCTCCCCACTTCCAGCTTGATTCCATTCCCCCCAGTCCTGGCACTCCCTGACAGCCTAAAAAGTCCCTCCCCAGCTTTCTTGGAGCCCCCTGCAGATCCTGGAAGGCCACAAGAAGGTCACCTCAGAGCCTTCTCTTCTCCACACTGAACAGCCCCAACTCTCTCAGTCTGTCCTCAGAGCAGAGCAGCTCCAGCCCTCTGCTCATCCTGGTGGCCCTTCTCTGGACACCTTCCAGCACCTCCAGATCCCTCTTGGAATAGAGGCTCCAGAACTGGATGCAGTACTCCAGGTGGGGTCTCAGCAGAGCAGAGCAGAGGGGGAGAATCACCTCCCTTGCCCTGCTGGCCACACTTCTCCTGATGCAGCCCATTGAACCAGGAGAAGAAAAGACCTACCAGGGAACAATCCTCTGCTGAAAGGCTCAGGTCATCTTAGGATCTTTTTTTCTTTTTTCATCTAACTTAGAATCACAGAAACATAGAATCACAAAAGGAAGGGACCCTGAAGATCAATTAGTTCCAACCCCCTGCCATGGGCAGGGACACCAGGTTGCTCAAGGTCATAGAATCATAGAATGGATTGGGTTGGAAGGGATCCTTAAAGGTCATCTAGTCCAACCCCCTGTAGTCAGCAGGGGCATTCTCAACCCGATCAGGTTGCTCAGAGCTCTATCATTGAATCATAGAATGGCAGTGGTTGGAAGGGACCTCTGGAGATATCATTGAGTCCAACCCCCCTGCCAAAGCAGGGTCACCCTGGGCATGTCACAAAGGAATACATCCAGATGGGTCTTGAAATTCTACAGAGAAGGAGGCTCCACAACCTCTCTGAGCAGCCTGCTCCAGGGCTGTAGCACCCTCACACCAAAGAAGTTTTTCCTCATGTGGAGGTGGAACCTCCTGGGTTCCAATTTCTGCCTGTTGACCCTTGTCCTATCTCAGGCCACCACTGAAAAGAGACTGGCACCATCCTCCTGACACCCATCAAACCTGATCTTGACTGTCTCCAGGAATGGAGCCTTCACCACCAGCCTGGGCAACTTGTTCCAGTGTTCCACCACCCTCACAGTAAAGAACCTCTTCCTCATGTCCAATCTAAATCTTAGAATCCTAGAATCAGTCAGGGTAGGAAGGGACCACAAGGCTCATCCAGTTCCAACCCCCCTGCCATGCCCAGGGACACCTCACACTCCAGCAGGCTGGCCAGAGCCTCATCCAGCCTGGCTGCAAACACCTCCAGGGATGGAGCCTCAACCACCTCCCTGCACAACCCATTCCAGGCTCTCACCACTCTCATGGGGAACAACTTTTTCCTCACCTCCATTCTGAATCTCCCCACTTCCAGCTTGATTCCATTCCCCCCAGTCCTGGCACTCCCTGGCAGCCTAAAAAGTCCCTCCCCAGCTTTCTTGGAGCCCCCTGCAGATCCTGGAAGGCCACAAGAAGGTCACCTCAGAGCCTTCTCTTCTCCAGACTGAACAGCCCCAACTCTCTCAGTCTGTCCTCATAGCAGAGCAGCTCCAGCCCTCTGCTCATCCTGGTGGCCCTTCTCTGGACACCCTTGACAGCTGTGGGTGAGATTCCAGGTGCTGAGCCCTGGCCAGCAGCAGTACAAACAGGGAAGGTGCTTTCTCTTCCAGCTAAGGAGAAGCTAAAACTAAAAGAAAGGTTACTTACCAGTAACCGATGCTCTTTGAGAAGTGTAGCCCAAATGTACACTCTAACAATTCTACCTCTCAATCACAGGACTCAGACCTGGAAGGACTCTGAGGAGAGAGGAGAAGACAAATGTCTCTGTGGACTACACATGGGGAAGAACACCGGTTGCTGGTAAGACAGTGCTTGGGTTTCTGCTCAGTTCTTCAGAGGTTGGGTTGGGTTGGGTTGGGTTGGAGGGGGCCTTAAGGATGATCCAGTTCCAACCCCCATGCTGTGGGCAGGGACACCTTCCACTCGAGCAGGTTGCTCAAGGCCTCATCCAGCCTGGCCTTGAACACCTGCAGGGAGGTGTTTTCCTTTGCAGGAGTCCCATGTGTGCTACCAGCAGGGACTGAATGCAGGCAGCTACCCCCAAGCACTCCTTACATGGTGGAGGTCTCCAGATCTTCCCTGCAAGCTGTAGCTGCACAGCTGCTTTAGCAGCTGCTCCATCCTTGAAGCACTGGAGACAGCCTTGTACCTGGCAAAGGCAAGGATGGTGGGGCTACAAAGGTGATGAGGGGACTTTCCAAGAAAGGCTGAAGGACCTGGGCCTATTTAGCCTGGAGAAGCCTGAGGGGGATCTTCTCAATGCTTATAAATACAGCAAGGATGGGTGTCAGGAAGGTGGGACCAGTCTTTTTCCAGTGGTGCCCAGTGACAGGACAAGAGGTAATGGGCACAAGTTTGAGCATAGGAAGTTCCCTCTAAACATGAGGAGCAACTTCTTTGCTTTGAGGGTGGTGGAACACTGGAGCAGACTGTCTGCTGGATTGGAGAGGTGGTGGAGTCTCTGTCTCTGGAATCATTCTAAACCCACCTGGATGCCATCCTGGACAACCTGCTCTAGTTGAACCTCCTCTGGACATGGGGTTGGACTCGATGATCTCCAGAGGTCCCTTCCCACCCCTATCATTCTGTGAAGAACCTTCAGGAATCTGCATAGCAAGTACCTGTGGTCAAAACTTCCCTGGCTGCAGAGGCAGAAGTCACCTAAGCTCTGCTGGGTTGCACACCTTAGACTAGACCACAGACTACACCTTAGCAACTTGACAGCAAGTCAGGATTTAACTCATCAATGAGTATTTGAAGAAAGGCCTGGAACTAAAACTGCTTTTGGTGTGTTAGGATCAGCAAAGTCCAGAAGGACCTTCAGAAGATATGGAACAAGACCAGAAGTTAAGGTCATAGTGTTGCAAATGCACTAGAGAAGGACAGCAAACTGACCCTCCTTTGAGCAGAATTGTGTCCACTCACAAAAATCTGAGATTCTCATTAGCCTGGCTGGCAAAGAGGTCTATGTCAGGTCTGCCTCCTTCCCAAAAGACATTTGGTCAGGACTTCAAACTCCCCAAATCTCCCAGAAGCTGAGTTCCATACCCAGAAAAGCACCAGATAAAGCAAGAAAGGCAAAGCTCTGCTATTCCTCTTTCCATGCTACACCACAGTTGTCCACCACTCTGCAGAGAGCAGACTGCAAATCTTCCACATGCCCTGGCAAGACAAGTTCAAGGCCACCAACAGCCCTGCCCTCTACGTGGCCTGAGCCAAGTGCATTCCCCCGCCACGAGGATCATCTCCAGATGGACATTTGTGGTGGCATTTTGCACTAAACATCTGAGTAGCCCAGCTCCTAGTGGAGAAAGTCACCAGGAAGAGGCTAGTGGATACCCAAGTGCACCATTTACAGTCACAGCTGTGGACACCAGGGGTGAAATCTGGCATGTGACAAAGTAGAGGGAGATGAACCTGCAGTAGATAGAGCCCTGGTGGCAGACTGTGTTCCCTTTGTGAAACTACCCATCCATGCTGAGCAGCATGGATTGGCAGGGATGGTGACCAAGTCTGTTCCCTCTGCAAGGATGTGCAAAGAGGCATGAGCAAGTGGACACCTGCCAGAATGGATGGGAAATCCCTTCTGGTTTGGGGAGGAGGAAGTCATAAAGGACCAAGCAGATAAATTCTGCAATGGTGTCATAGGATCACAGAATGGTTTAGGTTGGAAGGGACCTTTCAAGGTCATCCAGTCCCCTGCACTCAGCAGGGACAGCTGCAACTAAAGCAGGTTGCTCAGAGCCCCAAACAACCTGATCTGGCATGGTTCCAGGGATAGAGCATCTACCACCTCTCTGGCCATGGTCTCCCCACCCTCAGTGTCAAACCTTTCTTCCTTCTCTCCAGCCTGAATCTCCCTCCTTTAGTTCAAGCCATCATCCCTTGTCCTGTCACAACAGGCCCTGCTCAAAACTCTGTCCCCAGCTTTCTTCTAGACCCCTTGAAGCACTGAAAGGCCACCAGAAGCTCTCCCTGGAGCCTTCTCTTCTCCAGGCTGAACAACCCCAACTCTCTCAGCCTGGCCTCAGGGCAGAGGGCTTCCAGCCCTCCCAGCATTGCTGTGGCCTCCTCTGGCCCTGCTCCAACAGATGTAGGGCCACCAGGCAGCACCAAAAGGGGTGTGGGAAGGATGAGAGATCCTGCCCCAAGGAACATCACATCATTGGGATGCTGGTCCTGTCATTACCTTCCTCCACAACCACAATCCTCTCCCATACCTGGGCAGCTGGGGAGAAGGGCAGGTGGGGCAGGACTGCTGTTTTGGTGGCATCCAGCTGTTAGATCAGCTTGGTGGAAACTTTGCCTGCTCTTACCACCCACTCTGCCTCCTCCTCTGCCTCCTGCCAGCAGTGAGCCACCTCTCCCTCTCTCACCTCAGCAGCATTGCTCATAACTGGTAATTGCACATGAAGTCATGGGCCTGAAATCAGCAGCTGACCTGGCTGGAATTCAATTTGGCCAGGAAAAGGGAAAGAAAGACCAAAACCCCTCAAGGAGTCATCTTCTTCCACAACTGAAGGTTTGAAAAGTCTGGCAGAGTGATCCAGCTCAGGCTGGTTTAATGTCCTAAGGAAGGTACTCAGCTGCACTTTCAACTCCTTCAGCTCCCAAGAGGTCCTACACCAGCATTGTCACATTACCTCCCCACCCCTACACTGCCACCACATCTGGCTGGGCAGCAACAAGGTGGAGCTAGAAATATCCATCTGAAACTTCATCACACTCCTGACAGGCTGCTTTGACCTCCATCACTAGTGTGTTCAAGGTCATCAGACACCTGAACAAAACCACCCCAGGACTGGACAGGAGAGGGCACATGGATGTAGGAACAGCAAAAGGAATAAGGTCTGCCTCTGGTGGGAAGAATGGCAGCTTGAGTGACTCTCAAGTGTTGCCTGGAATACAACTGCATGGAATCATGGAACTCTTCAGGTTGCAAGAGATCTTTAGGGATCATGGAGTCCAACCATGACCCCAGCACTGCCAGGTCACCACTAAACCATGGCCCTCAGCACCACATCTCCATGGCTTTGAAACCCCTCCAGGGATGGAGACTCCACCACTGCCTTGGGCAGCCTGGGAAAGGTCTTGACACACTTCAAGGGGAAGAAGTTGTTCCTCATGTCCTAAACCTCCTCTGGGGCAACTTGAGGCCATTTCCTCTTGTCCTGTTACTTGTTCCTTGGGATAAAAGACCAGACCCCACCTGGCCCAAACCTCCTTTTGCAGAGGTGTAGAGAGTCAGAAGGTTTCCCCTCAGCCTCCTTTTCCCAGGCTGAGCAACCCCAGTTCCCTCAGCTGCTCCTCACCACAACTCTTCTCCAGACCCTTCACCAGCTTTGTTACCCTTCTCTGGACCTGCTCCAGCCCCTCAATGTCCTTCTTGGAGTCAGTGGTTTACAACTGAACCCAGGTTTTGAGGTGTGGCCTCACCAGTTCCCAGTACAGGGGGATAATCCCTGCCCTGGTTGTGCTGGAGTGAGCTGGGGGTTGGTCTCTCCTTCCTAGTACCAGGTGGTAGAATGAGAGGAAATGGCTTCAAGTTGCACCAGGGGAAGTTTAGGTTGGATATTAGGAAAAATTTCTTGGCTGCAAGAGTGGTCAGGCACTGGAACAGGCTGCCCAGGGAGGTGGTGGAGTCACCATGCCTGGAGGTGTTCAAGAAACCTGTGGCCATGGCAGTTTGGGACATGGTTTGGAGGCCATGGTGGTGTTCAGTCAATGGTTGGACTCAATGAACTTGGAGGTCTTTTCCAACCTAAAGAATTCTATGCAAGAAGCCCAAGATTCAACTGTGGGATTTGAACAGTTTCCACACAATCCAGATTGAAGTTTAACTTCCCATTCTGGTCCACACATCATCATCTATCTTGAGGTACGCAATTGCAATGCAGAAAGTCATCTAACAGCATTAAGGAAATTATTTAAAACCAATATATGAGAGGGATTTCTACATCACTTAGAATAGAATCCTAGAATCAGTCAACCCCCATGGGCAGGGACACCTCACACTCCAGCAGGCTGGCCAGAGCCTCATCCAGCCTGGCTGCAAACACCTCCAGGGATGGGGCCTCAACCACCTCCCTGCACAACCCATTCCAGGCTCTCACCACTCTCATGGGGAACAACTTCTTCCTCACCTCCACTCTCAATCTCCCCACTTCCAGCTTGATTCCATTCCCCCCAGTCCTGGCACTCCCTGACAGCCTAAAAAGTCCCTCCCCAGCTTTCTTGGAGCCCCCTGCAGATCCTGGAAGGCCACAAGAAGGTCACCTCAGAGCCTTCTCTTCTCCAGACTGCACAGCCCCAACTCTCTCAGTCTGTCCTCATAGCAGAGGTGCTCCAGCCCTGTGCTCATCCTGGTGGCCCTTCTCTGGACACCTTCCAGCACCTCCAGATCCCTCTTGGAATAGAGGCTCCAGAACTGGACTTCATCTTCTATGTTCTGCTCAGCCTTCATTTCATCAACAAAACCTCTGGCAGTGACTCAGACATATGTGGAAAGTCCTTTCCCTAATTGTTCTGCAGAGTGTGGATGATAAGTGCTGGGAACAGAGTGGTATTTCCACACCATAGGCTGCACTGCTGAGCAAACTGGTGGTTTTGTGCTTCTAGTGGACCTGGAAGGTTGTTTTATTTTATTTTTTTCTTTCCACTTAAAATAAATTAATTTTTAATCTATTTGCTACATTTAAAAATATTTTATATCAATCTATTCACATTTCCTATTTCAAGTATATTTTATATCGACCTATTTCTACCAAAACTGAAAAAGAAGAGTTTTAAGTGTCTTGTGTTGTTTCAATAAATCCTTAAAATGGGTCAGAAAAATGCAGTGAACTTTACCTGTTGTCACTCAGATTTAACACTCTCAGCTTCTGCATCTGCCCAATTTCATCAGGAAGGAATTCCAGCTTGTTTGAGCGCAGGGACATCACCGTCACGTTCTTGCAGCTTCCAATCTGGAGGGATGAAACAAAACCCCAAAGGGGTCAGGATGCCTTCTCCCACACCATTCATTATTGCTAAGGTTTCAGCTAAGGGGGCAAAATTAAGTGTTTTACTATCACCAAAAGCAGGAAAATACAGAATCTAATCAGCAAATTATGCCCTCCCTTGCTCACTGACATCAGGGCAATGCCAAGGGTTACCTGCAGTACTCCTCCGAGTGATGTGCTCTTCTTTACAGGGATTTACTCATTTACTGCTTTTACTTTTGTGAGTAGAATGAGAGAATTGTTTGGGTTGGAAAAGACCTCTAATATCATCCAGTCCAACCATCAACCCAAGAGCACCATGGTGCCATTAAACCCTGCCCCAAAGAGCCATGGCCACACATTTCCTGAACACCTCCAGGGATGGGGACGCCACCACCCCCTTGGGCAGCCTGTTCCAATGCCTGACCACTCTTGCAGGAAAGAAATTGTTCTTATCTGAACAAACCTAAATCTCAATCCCAATCTAAATCTCAGTCCAAATCCAGATGCAAATCCACTCTAAATTTAAATCCAAATCCAAATCTGAATCCAATTCTAGATCTAAATCCAAATGCAATTGCAATCTAAATTTAAATCCAAATCCAAATCTGAATCCAATTTTAGATCTAAATCCAAATGCAAATCCAATCTAAATTTAAATCGAAATCCAAATCTGAATCCAATTCTAGATCTAGATCCCAATCTAAATTTATATCCAAATCCAAGTCTAGATCTAAATCCAAATGCAAATCCTATCTAAATTTAAATCTAAATCTAAATCCAATTCTAGATCTAAATCCAAATGCAAATCCAGTCTAAATTTAAATCCAAATCCAACTCTGAATCCAATTCTAGATGTACATCCAAATCTAAATTCAAATCTAAATCTGAATCCAATTCTAGATCTATATCCAAATCTAAATTTAAATCCAAATCTGAATCCAATTCTAGATCTAGATCCCAATCTAAATTTATATCCAAATCCAAGTCTAGATCTAAATCCAAATGCAAATCCTATCTAAATTTAAATCTAAATCTAAATCCAATTCTAGATCTAAATCCAAATGCAAATCCAGTCTAAATTTAAATCCAAATCCAACTCTGAATCCAATTCTAGATGTACATCCAAATCTAAATTCAAATCTAAATCTGAATCCAATTCTAGATCTATATCCAAATCTAAATTTAAATCCAAATCTGAATCCAAGTCTAGATCTATATCCAAATCTAAATTTAAATCCAAATCTGAATCCAATTCTAGATCTAAATCCAAATGCAAATAGAATCTAAATTTAAATCCAAATCCAAATCTGAATCCAATTCCAGATCTAGATCCAAGTCTAAATTTAAATTTAAATCTTAATCCAATTCTAGATCTAGATCCAAACCTAAATTTAAATCCAAATCCAAACCTGAATCCAATTCTAGATCTATATCCAAGTCTAAATTTAAATCCAAACCCAATTCTAAATCCAAATAAAAATCTAAATCTAAATCCCAATTAATGTCCAAATTTGAATCTAAATCTTACCCAAAGCCAAAATCTAAATCTAACCCAAAATCCAGATCTAAATCCAAGTCTAAACCACCCCTGGCAAAATTTGAGGCCATTTCTTCTCTTTCCATCACCTGATACTAGGGAGAAGAGACCAACCCCCACATGGCTCCAGCCTCTTTCCAGGGAGCTGTCCCCTCAGCCTCTTTCTCTCCAGGCTGAACAACCTCAGTTCCCTAAGCTGCTCCTCACCAGCCCTGTTCTCCAGACTCCTTCTTGGAGTGAGGGGCCCAAAAGGATTTGAGGTGCAAGCTCAGCAGTGCCCTGTACAGGGGACAATCACACCCACAGTGCCCTCAGCAATTCCTGAGGGGCAGTAGGTAAGAAAGATTTGTCCTTCCCCATGGTGCAGAAGGACCAGCTTTAACAGCTGCTTCCCCTGAGCAGAGCTGAGACCTTGGCCCTCTCACAAACCACTTTAACCTGTCATTTAACAAAAGAGAAGCAGCTTCTCACTTCTCTGGGCAGCTCAGGCAGGAAATTCTCATCCACAGCCAAGGTCCTCAGGTTGTGAAGGTAGCCGATGGTGGAAGGCAAGGACTCCAACTCATTACAGCTGCAGTCAAATTCTTCTAATAAAGACAAACTGCAATTGTAAATACTCTTGTTAGATGCTGTGCAAGGAGCAGAGAACAGATATCAAGTGCAAAGTGTTAAAGCACCACACTGCTACAGACATCATGCCCTGAAGAAGAACACCTTTGTTGCAGATCTCCATGAAGTCCATAATAATTTTATTTTAGGAACTATTATAAAATCATAGAATGGGTTTGAGTGGAAAAGATCTTAAAGATCACTGAGTCCAACCATTCTCTAACTCTGCCAAGGCTGGTGCTAAACCATGTCCCTCAGCACCATTATCTCTGCTTCTTTGAAACACCGCCAGGGATGGGGATTCAAACACCTCCTTGAGAATCCTGTTCCAGTGTTTGAGAACCCTTTCAGTCAAGAAGTTTCTTCTCTTGCCCAATCTAAATCTTCCTTGGTGCAACTTGAGGCCATTTCATAGATTCGTAGAACGGGTTGGGTTGGAAGGAACCTTCAGGTCATCCAGTTCCAACCCCCCAGCCATGGGCAGGGACACCTCCCACTAGACCAGGATGCTCAAGGCCTCATCCAACCTCATCTCATCCTATCACTTTTTCCTGGGGCTAAGAGACCAATCCCCATCTTTTGTTGCGTGACCCATGACAAACATCAACACTCCCTTCTTCTGCTGCCCCTTTTCTGCTCCACACCTACTACCTTCTTCTCTCAGGGGCTTTAATTATGACTATGGCAATTAATTATTTCTTCCTCAGTGTTTGCTACTCCCCTGTCCACTGCCCTGGTGCTCAGAAGATTGCTTGTTGTTTTCTTTCCCCAACTGTTTTGGTAGATCCTCTGTGAAGTTCACCTCTGCTCCTCAATGTTTATGTGAGTCACAATGGCAGGGCTGGGCTATGTCTAACTTACCTTTATTCCAGTTTCTTAATTAGAAGTAGTCTTTCAGTCTTCACATTTTATGAGACATGAAACCAGAAATAACTCTTCCTAACATGGACTTCTCAGAACTTTCCTCTAATTGCTGCATTTCAGCAGAGTGAAAAGCCACAGTGAGTCATAGAGTGATTAGTGACAGAAGCGTGGAAGGGCTCCAACAGCTCTGCCAGCTTTTGGGGACAGATTTTCTTTAAAGCAAGCTTTGGTTTCACCTCCAGTTATTGCAAACTAGATACAGAACAATTCAGTAAGGTAAAAAAAAAAATCAGTGGTGTCCAGAGAAGGGCAACATTGCTGGTGAAGGGTCTGGAGAAGAGGTTTGGTGAGGAGCAGCTGAGGGAAGTGGGGTTGTTTAGTCTAGAGAAAAGAAGGCTAAGGGGAGACCTTCTGGCTCTCTACAACTCCCTGAAATGAGGTTGGTGCCAGGTGGGGGTTGGTCTCGTCTCCCAAGGAACAAGCAACAAGAGGAAAGGAACAGCCTCAAGCTGCCCCAGGAGAGGTTTAGGTTGGACATGAGTTCTTAGGAGTTGGAATGTGCTGCCCAGGGAGGTGGTGGAGTCACCATCCCTGGAGGTTGTTCAGGAGGGGACTGGATGTGGCACTTGCTGCCATGGTTTAGTGGTCATGAGGTCTTGGGTGACAGGTTGCACTTTGATGATTCTTGAGGTCTTTTCCAACCTTACTGAGTCTGTGATTCTATGAGGAACAATTTCTTCCCCTTGAGGGTTGTCAAGGCCTGCCCAGGCTGCCCAGGGCAGTGGTGGAGTCCCTTTCTCCATGGAGGGGTTTCAAAGCTATGTGGATGTGGTGTTGAGGGCCATGTTTTAGTGGTGACCTGGCAGCGCTGGGTTAATGGTTGGACTCCATGATCTTAAAGATCTCTTCCAACCAAAATGATTCTGTGGTTCTGTGATTCTCTGTTTACCTACTCTATACAGAGGGAAGTCTGAGGGGAAGCTTGGGGGTGGGAGAAGATGACCTTTGAGGGTCCCTTCTAACCTGATGCACTCTGTGTGATTCAATAAATGGCAAGATGCACAAAGGCTTCCTTCACTGATGACAACCCAAGCAGAAAAGCTTGACAGGAGAGAAGCTACTGGAGCCCCATGAGGTTCCCTGTGGTGATCAGAAGATCTGATGCTCCCCACGGGAAGTGCGGGAGTCTCCCCGGCAGTGAGGAACGACTTCATCAGACAACAGAACTCATTTGAAAGAGAGTGTCTGACACAGGCATTCCCAGCTGCTGCCCTTCCTGGTGGCAGCAGCAGCAGATACATGAAGATGGCCAGGATAAACAAAATCAAAGAATTACAGAAGGGTTTGGGTTGGAAGGGACCTTGAAAATCATCTAGTTCTGAGCCCCTGCCATAAGCAGGGACACCTTCCACTAGAGCAGATTGCTCAAGGTCTCATCCAACCTGGCCCTGAACACCTCCAGGCAGGGAGCATCCACAACCTCCCTGGGCAACCTGTTCCAGTGTCTCACCACCCTCACAAGAATTTCTTCCTACTCTCACAGTCTAAATCTGCCCTTCTCCATAGAATCCTAGAATCAGTCAGGGTTGGAAGGGACCACAAGGATCATCCAGTTCCAACCCCCCTGCCATGCCCAGGGACACCTCACACTCCAGCAGGCTGGCCAGAGCCTCATCCAGCCTGGCTGCAAACACCTCCAGGGATGGGGCCTCAACCACCTCCCTGCACAACCCATTCCAGGCTCTCACCACTCTCATGGGGAACAACTTCTTCCTCACCTCCACTCTCAATCTCCCCACTTCCAGCTTTATTCCATTCCCCATAGTCCTGTCACTACCTGATAGCCTAAAAAGTCCCTCCCCAGCTTTCTTGTAGCCCCCTTCAGATCCTGGAAGGCCACAAGAAGGTCACCTCAGAGCCTTCTCTTCTCCAGACTGAACAGCTCCAACTCTCTCAGTCTCTCCTCATAGCAGAGGTGCTCCAGCTTCGATCCATTCCCTCCTGTCCTAAATCTCTTTTATCCCTCTTAACTCCCATGCTTACAATAAGATACTCCAGAAAGTGATTTTGCATTCAGCATGGATTGTCCATGAAAGCAAGCTGAGAGAAGGAGCTGTAATTCCAACAATGCAAATTTAGCTGAAAAAAAAAATAATCATTAACTCACTGTCTTCTGGGGCTAAATTGAGATGATTCTGGAGTTTTTGCAGACAAAAATAGGATATGCACCTGGGGTGCCTTTTGGCAGCCACTAAAATAAGGCACTTCACAGGTTCTGAGGTAGATGAGGGATATTTTAAGGTAGATCAGTAGAGAGAGTTTGATGGAGAATGAAACTCATCACAGTCCTGTCTCATACAGCCACAGCCCTTATAGAATCATGGAATGGTAAGGTCTGGAAAGGACCTCTGGAGCTCATGGAGTCCAGCTGCCCTGACAAAGCAGGATTACCTAGGGAGGTCACACAGGAGTTCATCTGGATGGGTCTTGAAAGTCTCCAGAGAAGGAGACTCCACAACCTCTCTGGGCAGCTTGCTCCAGGGCTTTGTCACCCTTACAGCAAAGAAGTTTAACCTTATGTTGAGATGGAATCTCCTCGATTCCAGTTTGTATCCATTGCCCCTTGTCCTGTCACAGGGCACCATTGAAAAGAGTCTGTCCCCTTCTTCTTGACCCCCACCCTTCAGGTATTTGTACACACTGAGCAGATCTCCTCTCAGGCTGCTCTTCTCCAGGCTCAACAGCCCCAGGGCTCTCAGCCTGCCTTCATCAGACAGATGCTCCAGTCCCTTCCATCACTCTTGTAGCCTCTGTTGGACTCTCTCCAGTAGTTCCCTGTCCCTGTTGAACTGGGAAGCTCAGTACTGGACCCAGTGCACCAGCTGTGGTCTTGACAGGGCAGAGTAGAGGGGCAGGAGCACCTCCTTTCACCTGCTGGCCACACTCTTCTTCATGCACTCCCAAAGACCATTTGCCTTCTTGGCCACAAGGGCACATTGCTGTCCCATGGATAACTTATTGTCCACCAGGACTCCAAGGTCCTTCTCCATGAAGCTGATTTCCAGCAGGCCAACCCTTAACCTGTGCTGGTGCATGCTGTTGTTCCTCCCCAGGTGCAGGACTCTTCATTTACTCTTGTTGAACCTCCTGATCCCCTTTTCTCCAACTGCCAAAAGAACCTAAATCCTGACTTAGCCACAGCCTCTATTTTTCCATCATCAGGGAAAAGGAATTTTGCAGACCCAAGAACACAAGTTCACACTTTGATATGCAGCTTCTGGCCTTGTGAGATGCGGTGTAGACATACACAGAAGACTCAGCACCATACACTGGCTCTTGATCTACCTCACTGTTACCTGTATATGGACCATGACCTCCCTCACAACACCTTCCCATCCAAGAAGGTTGAACATTGGTGTTCTCCTGGATCCTACAGATAAAGCCTCCAGGCTTTGGCTCCAAGCTGGCCAAGTCCTTAATCAATGTGTATCTTCTGATCTCATGTGGCATGTTTTATTAAGCTGGGAGTGGTGTGCCTGGTGTTTGCAGGACAGAACTCTGACAGGCTTGCCCTTTAAACAAGAGGGATAGAAGTGAGGGTGGAGCTTCACCATCAGCAGCTCAGACTGTGTGGGTTGTCGCTTGGACAGTGACAGAGCCCTGGAGCAGGCTGCTCAGGGAGCTTGTGGAGTCTCCTTCTCTGGAGAGATTCCAAACCTGCCTGGATGCAATCCTGGGCCACCTGATGTAGGTGAACCTGCTGTGGCAGGTGGGCTGGACTAGATGATCTCCAGAGGTCCTTTCCAGCTCCTACCATGCTGGGATTCTGTGCTTTTATGATTCTGTGAAGTGCTTTGTGTCTCATCATGAAATTGGTCCCTGGAGGGAGAGTTCCCTCCTCCACACTGCTCCTCTTTGTGTGACAATAATACACTCTGCAGAGGGTACTAGGGCTAACATTTAGGGAGAACCAGTAGGAAACTATCCAAATGGATGAGTCAGAGCAAAGAAGTTCATTTGGATGTGGGAGACTCTCTCCTCATTACATGAGGGAAGGGATTCACTTAAAATCCCAACCAATCACTCAGAAATAACGTGGAAAGAGGAGGTGCTCAGCCACCTGCTCAGCATTAGGGCAGCAGGATGCAGCTCTGACATGGAATTAAGGCTTCATGACAAACAACAGTAAAGGAGTTTTCCTTCAATTTCAGAAATTCAATAACTAAGAAATATTCTTAAAGGTCTTAGTAAATTACCCCCAGATTTGCTAAAGACCTTTCTGGGGAGTGTCCTGTACAGCTCTGAGCTTTCTCTGCTTGCCAGAATTGATCACTAGACACCAATCTGTGTAGCAAAGCTTTGCCCTTTTCTGATTCACTGAATCCCTGAATCCCAGCAAGGTGGGGGGTGGAAAGGGCCTCTGGAGATGATACACGCTGAATACCCTGCTAAAGAGGGGCACCCACAGCAGCTTGCTCAGCATCACAATGCCCAGCTGGCTTTGGAAGCTCTCCAGACAAGGAGACTCCAGGACCTCTCTGGGCAGCCTGCTCCAGGCACCCTCACAGTAAAGAGGTTTCTCCCCACCTTCAGATGGAACTTTCTGGGTTCCATCTTTACTGAGCTCTGTTTCTTCTCCACGTGCCCCATGCTGGGGGGCAGGAAGGCAGATGTGGCACTTGCAGGGAGGAGAGGTCAGGACAGGGGACCCTCAACTGCCCAACAGGGGATAGCACCCCACATGGGGTGCTGAGGAGAAAGCTGAGGGAGCACCAGGGTTAAGCCTCTTCTTCCCTGGTTGCTGTCCCAGGAGGACTCTGTCCCTTCTGCCTTCAATTCTCATCCCTGTGCTCCTGAATCCAGCTCCAAAATCCATCTCCTGAATCTGGTTCTCATCTGCTGCTGAGTTCAAGCTGGGACTTGCCCAGTGCCTGCCCCCAGCACCATGGTGCCACCATTGCTATCAGGGGTTGGGTTCCATATTGGTTTGTGTCTCTGTCTCTCTGTTCCATGGCATTCTTCTTCTTTCCATCTCAGCTGGGTTAGTTTCTTTCCCATTCCATCAGTCTCTCTCCCTTCTTCCCTTTCTCTTCCCTTTGGGAAGCAGAAAGATTCACGGCAAGCCTCTGGCACCTGTGTGGTGGCCACCCTGCCTGATGCTTGACAATCAAATATTCTGATTTTTTCCCCCAAAACATCAGTTTAGACATTACTTCAGAAATAAAACAGGGAGAGGAAGAGGAATCCTACAAAAAGATCAATTCTAAAGAGACATTCTGCTAGAAAAGGAGATGTTTAGGGTATGAACTAACCCAAAGGATCACTTTTGGAGCCACATTTGCATCCACCTGGAATTCTACAGTAAAGCTGCCGAGCAAGAAGCTCAGGACCCAGCAGAAGGTGACAGAATCTTACACCAGCAATCATCTCAGACCAAACAGCAGCTAAAGGGCGTCATTACTGCTTTGCCTAATGAGATTCATTATGCCATTCCTGCATTTTCTGTGTCCGCTTCATTGATGCTACTTCAAGGTTGTAAGAGACCTTCACACATCAGAGAGGCTTTGCAGCCATTTTCTCCTCAAGCATCAAGCACTGACTGTTGCTATGGCAACAGATGTATTCCTCCTTTACTTCTATCCCTTCAACTTACTTTCTATTTCTTTTTTTTTTAAATTTTGCTGCTCTCATCATCTAAATTGCAAGTGATTCACACAGAGAAATATCTTTGTTCATTTTTCTCCCCCTTTTTTTCCTTTTTTTCTTTTTCCCTCTTGGAAAATAGGATTTCATCTCCTCACCACTGCAAGTCCACAGAATGGTATTGCTCCAGATTTCAATGTTCTCAGCTGGCTGTTGGGCCTGCAGTTCACAGCATCACCGTCTCACAGGATATGAGAGGTTGGAAGGGACCTCAAGAGCTCATCAGGTCCAACCCCCCTGCCAGAGCAGCATCACTTAGGGTAGTCTGCACAGGAATGCAGCCAGCTGGGGTTGGAAAGGCTCCAGAGAAGGAGACTCCACAACCCCCCTGGGCAGCCTGCTCCAGGGCTCTGGCACCCTCACTGCAAAGAAGTTTCTCCTCATGGTGAGCTGAAATCTTCTCTGTTCAACTTTGAACCCATTGTTCCTTGTCCTATCCCTGTGACCCACCCAAAAGAGCCTGGCCCCCTCCCCTTGACACCCACCCCTCACACATTGAGAGACATTGATCAGATCCCTCTCAGCCTTCTCTTCTCCACACTAAACAGCCCCAGGGCTCTCAGTCTCTCTTCCCAGGGGAGATGCTCAAGTCCCCTAAGCATCCTCCTGGCTCTCCCTTGGATTCTCTCCAGCAGGTCTCTGTCTCTCTGGAACTGGGGAGCCCCAAACTGGACACAGGATTGCAGGGGTGGTCTGAGCAGGGCAGAGTAGAGAGGGAGAAGAACTTCCCTAGCCCTGCTGGACACAGCTTTCCTGATCCATCCCAGGATCCCATTGGCTCTCTTGGCCACCAGAGCACATTGTTGTTCCCTGCAGAACTTGCTGCCCACCAGCACTCCAAGGGCTTTCTCTGTGGAGCTGCTCTCCAGCAGGGCAGCCTCTAACCTGTCCTGGTGCTGTTGTTATTTCTCCCCAGAGGCAGGACCCTGCCCTTGTCTTTACTAAACTCCATGAGGTTACAAAAGGATAATTCAGCCTATCTTTGCCTTATTTTTTTCAGTTAAAAGAAAAAAAAACAAAAAAACACCACACACCACCAAACCCACCATACCTCCAGAAACAGAAGGAAAAAAAACCCACCATGTTTTGGTCAATGCTGAGCATCATGAAGCTTGTACTCACTTTCCAATGGCGTTTGGCAGGATGGTGAGCTGATTGTCATCCACTTTCAACGTGGTCAGTCTTTTCAGCAGCCCTGAAACAGGTGAAGAAGAAGAGGAAGAAGCAATAAATGAATAATCCACATTAATTTAATCTTTGTTTTTACTCTCTGTAATCACAGAATCATCAAATGGTTTGGGTTGGAAGGCACCTTAAGGATCACCTAGTTCCAAACACGCTGCAAACAAGCAGGGACACCTCCTGCTAGACCAGGTCGCTGATCGCCCCATTCAGCTTGGCTTTGAGTGGAGAATCCATAGATCATGGAATGGCTTAGGCTGGAAGGGATCTTAGAGATCATCTGCTCCAACCTCCCTGCCATGGGCAGGGACACCTCAAGCTGCTCAAAGCCTCATCCAGCCTAACCTTGAGCACCCCCAGGGAGCAGGCATCCATAAAACTTCTGGGTCGCCCATTCCGGAGTCTCACCACCCTCACACTGAAGACTCAGAATGGCTTGGTTTGGAAAGGATGTTAAAAACCATCAGGTTACAACCCCCCTGCCATGGGCAGGGACACTTTCCACTACAGCAGGTTGCTCAAGGCCTCACCCAACCTGGCCTTGAACACCTCCAGGGAGGGAGCAGCCACCACCTCCCTGGGTGATCTATTCCAGTGTCTCACCACCCTCAAGGGAAAGAATTCAAACTGTAACCATTTATTCCTTTTGTACAGCAGCTAAATGCCCTCTAAATGTCCATCTGCATACCAGAAAAAGCACATCAAGCAAGAACTCCTGAATTTATGGTGGAGCTGTGAAGGACCAAAATGGAGAAGAGCTATGTAAAACCAAAATGGAGAAGAGCTGTGAAAGACAGCTAGCAACATTCATCTAGCACAGTGTCATTCATTAGCAATACATTATGGAATCTTCACTGAGTTGATTCAAAACTGGGGAACTGAACAGTTCCATGTTCAAAGGGAAGCACTTAGGGAAGTGAAAAAGGTGATGATTTAATGGGCTCATCAGCTGGGAGAGACAGTAGAGAGGGGAAGGATCTGAAGTGCTTCCGAAGAAAAGAGAAGGGATCAAGACTGAAATGAAATATCCAGATGCAGAGGGTGATGTATCTACAAGCACTTTGCTTCCAGAATTTGTATATACTCTGAATAAGTCAGGAATTCTATGCATGCAATAGAGTCAAAAGAAGAAAATGAGCAGTTTGAAGCACTTCTTTAAGGCTCCCTTATGGAATTGCCCTGCTGCAACCAAAGGTGGTAATTGCCTTTGAGATCTTCACACCATTACCATCATCACTTATAGCTACTTTCAAATTTAGATCAGATCAATCATATCTTTCTTTGCTTATTTTCTGTATCAGAATCATCAATACCTTCTAACCATGGCTTTACAAAATGGTCTTCATGGATTGTCCAGACACAGATGTTCTAAACTCCTTTGGAATTTAATGGCAGTTCTTCTTCCAGCTATTAAAAGTCTCATAATAACCAAAAAAAAAAAAAAAAAGAAAAAGAAAAAGAAAAAAAGAAAAAAGAAAAAAAAAAAAGAGAGAAGACATAAATGAAACCCTTGGCTGTAAAAGACCACAAGAAATTCTGAGCTCTTCTCACCTATGGAGTCTGGCAGTTGCTGCAGCATGTTGGATGACAAGAGGAGATCTTCGAGTCCTTCACATCCTGATATGTCCAAGTCCACAGTTTCTATCCTGTTTTTTGACACATCCAGGTACACCAGCTGTTTTAACTTCCCTATAGACTTAAAAGCATGTTACAAAGTGTTACTCCAGCAGACACACACAGTTTCTGCCTTTAATTCAAGACAAACAACAGCAATGCAGGCTTAAATCCAGCTGTCTCATCAACCTTTCACTGCAGAGTTATCTCTCTGAGGCACCAGCAGTGCTGATCTACCAACCTGCTTGTTCTGGTAACTACAAAAGGAACTGCTGAGGTTCATCCTGAAGTTCATCCTGGAGCCAAAAATGCTACCTGCCTTTCATTTTGACCTGTTTCTTGAAGCAAGAGCTTCTTGTGCAGGGTGTTCAGCACAATCATTTCATTTTGACCTGCTCCTTGAAGCAAGAGCTTCTTGTGCAGGGTGTTCAGCACAATCTGTCTCACAAAGAGAATTTCAGGACACCTTCTTTAGGACACCACCTTAACAGCTTGCACTGGCACTGCTGAGCTTGCAGCTCAGTGAGAGTTGAGGCTAAAGCCTCTATGGCATCTAGGAGCAGTACCAGACAAAGCCAGAACCTACTTTTAAGACTGCAGCAGGGGTTGGAGTGTGTTGTTACTCACCATAATTAATCTACCAGGGTGAGGAGAGGGTCACTCACGTCTTTGACATGCCCCATTTAGGTTACACCAGGTGGTATGAGGAGAGGCTGAGGGAGCTGGGACTGTTTAGCCTGGCAAAGAGAAGGCTCAGGAGTGACCTCATTGCTGTCTACAACTACCTGAGGGGAGGTTGTAGCCAGGAGGGGTTTGGTCTCTTCTCCCAGGCAACCAGCAGCAGAACAAGAGGACACAGTCTCAAGCTGTGCCAGGGGAGGTCTAGGCTGGATGTTAGGAGGAAGTTCTTCACACAGAGAGTGGTTGGCCATTGGAATGAGCTGCCCAGGGAGGTGGTGGAGTCACCATCCCTGGAGGTGTTCAAGAGGGGACTGGACGTGGCACTTGGTGCCATGGTTTAGATAGGCATGAGGTGTAGGGTGACAGGTTGGACTCGATGATCTTTGAGGTCTCTTCCAACCTTCTTGATTCTATGATTCTATGATTCTATGAATGCAACTTAATTTTCTCCTGCACTCTGCAGCAGGGCATTTATTTAGCTGTTGGCTTGAAC
Organism: Indicator maculatus; assembly: GCA_013399975.1. Lineage (NCBI taxonomy): Eukaryota > Metazoa > Chordata > Aves > Piciformes > Indicatoridae > Indicator > Indicator maculatus. The sequence goes on along the minus strand of VXBD01003834.1, from coordinate 82,315 downwards.
AGCTACAAGACCCTAAGAAGCTTTGCTGATGAAGTGGGTTTGCAGCTAGGGATAAGGGAGAGGAAAGGGAAGAAGTTACTTTTGTAATGAGTGGTGGCTGCAGGATATTCCACCTTTAGTACTTAAAGGATGAAGTTATGCTTCCACCAGAGGAGGAACAGGTTCATTTCTCAGCATGTTTGAAGGTAAGAACCCACAGTTAAGAGGCAGGGTTGCCTTAAGCAGCTGTCTCTTGGACTGAGGACTAACTGGCACATAGCTGGGCAGTGGGACTGCAGCACACTCAGGCTAGATCCCTCCATGCTCGAGTACAGGACCTCATCACCCTTCTCTAGATAGCTCTGCTTGAGCAGGAGGGTTGGACAAGATGACCTCCAGAGGTCTCTCCAACCTCAGCCCACCTGCACATAGCTAAAGACATCCTAAGCTACTGCTTGTGCTCCAGATTCATTACATCTGAGGAAATCATTTCCCCTCACAATGAAAACTACACAAAACTAAACTAAACCAGGCCCAGTTAGAGGCTGTCATCTAATAACACAGCAATTAAAAGGGATTTATAGGGAGGCTTTGCTTTCTTGATGGCAACTAATAACTCTAGGAACCAGGATGAAGAGCCCACTCAAGCAAATGCCCAGTCAGGAACACAGCTCCCTACATCACACAATCATTTGCTGACATAAAATAAATGTTCATACCCCAGGTAGTATTTGCAGAGAGTTGTTGTCCATCCACAATTCCTTCAGATTCTGGATTTGCTCAAGAACCTCAGGCTGAGGGGGAAAAAAAAGCATAGAGAATTATGGAGAGTTCAATCAATCCATGTTTTCCTTCCTAAAATGCATCCATGTTTTCCTTCCTAAAATGAATCCAGGTTTTCCTTCCTAAAATGACTCCATGTTTTCCTTCCTAAAATGACTCCATGTTTTCCTTCCTAAAACGAATCCAGGTTTTCCTTCCTAAAATGAATCCATATTTTTCTTCCTAAAATGAATCCAGGTTTCCTTCAGTTAAATAAAACCCACATTTTCTTTAGTGAAATAGAAATCAATGTTTTCCTAAAGGAAAGATTCTTTCTTCACCACCATTTCTTTTCTTTCTAGGACCCCCACCAGTTATTGATACAAATATTTAATTGAATTTTCACCACTCTTGCTCCTCTCCTAAACTTGTAACTTTGAAGAACCCCTTTGGAAAAGAAATGAAGAGAAAGAAGAACTTGTTAGAAGTTTGGCAGAGTCATGGTATGGAGTCTAGGAACGAGACAAATCAAAGCAGTGAGAGTTGTGGAGCTTCAGAAACACCATGCTGAAAGGAAAGACCAGAAATGTGGCCAGCAGGTCAAGAGAGGTGATTCTGCCACTCTGCTCTGCTCTGCTCTGGTGAGACCTCACCTGGAGTCCTGTGTCCAGCTATGGGACACCTAACACAAGAGGCCACAAAGCAGGCTGGAGCACCTCTGCTGTGGGGACAGGTGGGGGCAATTGGAGCTGTTCACCCTGAGAGGAGAAGACTCCATGGAGATCCTAGAGCTGCATTTCAATATCTGAAGGGAGCCTAGAGGAAGGCTGGGGAGGGACTCTTTAGAAGGGCTTGTGGTGATAGGATGAGGGGAAATGGTTTGGGACTGGAGTAGGGCAGATTTAGGTTGGACAGCAGGAGGAAGTTCTGCACAATGCAAGTGGTGAAACACTGCAACAGGTTGCCCAGAGATGAGGTTGAGGTCCCATCCCTGGAGGCATTCAGTGTGGTCCTGATCTAGTTGGAGATGTCCCTGCTAACTGCGGGGAGGTGGACAAGATGCCCTTTGAGGGTCCCTTCCAACCCAATGCAATCTTTGTGAATCTCCTCCTCTTAAAGTGCCTTTTGCAGGACTTAGAGCCTTCAAAAGAGGTTGAAAGCAGCAGACTGTACAGAACTGATTGTACAGCAGAACACCCTCCCAGACAGACTGGGTCTGTGCATGATTTAGTGTCTGCAATCCTCCTTTGCAGTGGTCAAAATGGTGACACCAACAGGATGACCACAAGCCATTTCCATCCTGTTGGTGTCACCATGTTAACCTCATGGCCTTTCAAGAAAGCCAAGGGGCTCCTGGGGTCCATCAAGCAGAGTGTGACCAGCAGGTTAAATGAGGTTCTCTTCCTGCTCTGCTCTGCCCTGGTGAGGCCACAGCTGGAGTACTGTGTCCAGTTCTAAGATCCCTGTCTCAAGAGGGACAGGGAACTGCTTGAGAGGGTGCAGAAAAGGGCTAGGAAGATGATTAGGGGACTAGAACATCTCTCTTACACAGAAAGGCTGAGGGACTTGGGGCTTTTCAGTCTAGAGATGACTGAGATGACAAGATGAGGATCTTGTCAGTTTTGTTTTATGGAGTTGTGGAGAGCCTCAGCCTCTTTTTCTGCCAGCTGAACAACCCCAGTTCCCTCAGCTGCTCCCTCCCTCTCCACAGCCTCCTCCAGCTTTGCTGCCCCATAACAAATCTGATTTTCCAGCTGCCCAGGGGACATGCTACAGCGTGGGAGAAGCTCCCAATGAATCATGCAATCACAGAAGACTTCTAAGATCACTGAGTCCAACCCTTCTCTAACTCTACCAAGGTTGGGGCTGAACCATGTCCCTCAGCACCACACCTCTGTGTCTTTTAACCCCTCCAAGGATGGGGATTCAGCCACCTCCCTGGGCAGCCTGGTCCAGTCTTTGAGAATCCTTTAAGTGAAGAAGTTTCTTCTGATCTCAAATCAGCAGATAAATCAGAAGCCATTAAGCTGGAGAGCTCAGGCCCCCAGCTTTCCATGTGGTCATGGATTGGGTTTCTATGACAAAAATGTTTACTCAAGGTCCTAAAGATAATTGATTTCAATTTGCCTAATTCTATTGACGTTTTATTGTCCCCTAATGGTTAAAATCACTTCTAATTTTCCAGCCTAAATTGATTAATGGTCATTTTACACTGCTTGTCCCTGTGATAATTAATGTTTCTTTATTCCTTCAGAGTGTTCCCTGATGGAGGTTATTAGAGACAATCAGAATTTCCCCTCTCAAGTTGAATTTCCTTTTAAATTCCTCTCATCAGGCACAAACCCTCCTCACAGACAACAGACTGCTCCTGTGTTGTCCATATTAGAGTTATGCCTTGAGCATGGCACTCTGATGGGATACCATGGGCTAGGGTTTAGTTTCGGGCACCCCACTCCGAGAAGGACATTGAGAAGTTGGGGCAGGTCCAGAGGAGGGCTGTGAATCTGGGGAAGGGTCTGGTGAGGAGCAGCTGAGGGACCTGGGTTTGTTCAGCCTGGAGAAAAGGAGGCTTAAGGGAGACCTTCTGGATCTCTACAACTCCTTGAAAGAAGGTTGGAGCCAGGTGGGAGTTGGTGTCTTCTGCCAAGGAAAAAATGATATGACAAGTGGAAACAGCCTCAAGTCACCCCAGGGAAAGTTTAGGTTGGACATGAGGAACAATTTCTTCCCTCCAAAGGGTTGTGAAGGCCTGGCCCAGGCTGCCTAAGGCAGTGGTGGAGTCCCCATCCCTGGAAGGGTTTCAAAGCCATGGAGATGTAATGCTGAGGGCCATGGTTTAGTGATGAGCTGGCAGTGCTGGGTTGCACTCCATGATCTTAAAGATTTTCTCCTCTATAGAAAAATTATCTGTTTTAAAGTAAGAGTGGAGAGGCTCTGTCCCAGGCTGCCCACAGAGGTGGGAGCTGCCCCATCCCTGGAACCACTGCAGGTCAGGTTGGTTGGGGTTCTGAGCAACCTGCTCCAGTTGCAGCTGTCCCTGCTGATGGCAGGGGTGTTGGACTGGATGACCTTTGAAGGTTCCTTCCCACCTAAAGCAGCCTGTGAACCTGTGATTCTACAAGCACAGGTCCTACTGAACAGCCCTGGCAGTGACAGGGCTCAAAGATGAGAGAGGAGTGTCTCATAAAGTTTCTTTATAAATCTTTATAAATCTTAACATATTTATAGTTCTGCAAGATGCAGTCAATGAGGTCTCCTTGAAAAGAGCCACTCTTGACACCTCCCTCAGAGAAGGGTCAGTTCCTATAGATTCAGAGATCCATAGACTGGTTTGGGGTAGAAGGGACTCTGAAGATCATCTACATGTAGATATATTACAGTTAAAGCTACTCCAGATAAAGGGAATGTGATTATTTTCTCTGCTGAGAACATCTCCACAGCTATTCAACCTCAGGAAACCCAGTTCTCATCTTAGTGGTGAGGTAGGGACAGAAATTCCTCTTGGAGTCCAAAATGTACTTCTGCTAACAGCAAATCCTAATATTTGCAAGATGCAAAGATAAATATTAACTAATTAACAGATAAGTGACACCAGGGGGTTTTACTTGAGATCATTTAGGGACATGGTTTAGTGGCCATGGTGATGTTGTGCTGATGGTTGGACTTGATGATCTTAGAGGTCTTTTTCCAGCCTTAATGATTCTATGACCAACTCATCCCACACTGAAGTGTTTCAGCATTGCCTACCAGATCACAGTGAGAGCTCTGTGCCCTTCACAGAATGGTTTGGGATGGAAGGGACCTCCAAAAGTCATCTAAGTCTAACCCCCCTGCAATCAGCAGGGACCATCCTCCATGCGGCAGTTTTAGGCTGGTGCCTAGGAAGATTTTCCACAGCTGGAGTAGAAAAGTGGCAGAATGTAAATCAATTACCATTGGCTGTAAAAGGGAAAACAATGCTAAGGTCTAAGTAATCCCACTGGTCTGATAACTAACATCAAGTTAGTTGTATGAACTAATTCTCTCTCTTTTCAGCTTCTTTGCTCTACCTGACACTAGCTTTCTGCTGGCTTGGTGACCTGGGCTGTGTGCTTCTTGTGGCTCAGTACTAACAGCCTACTCTTTGCTCTTCTCTTTCTCTTGTACAGGGGAGAAGGGGAGGGAAGAGGATGAAGCTGTTGGTAACTCCTGGTTTTATCCAGAGGGGTTCTTGTCTTGGTTATAAATTGTAAATATATGCAAATATTGTCATATTCATGGCATTTCATGCTTTAGATTGCAGTTTTGCTTGTAAATCCAGCTTCAGTTGCTTTCCAGCTGAGCTACTCTGGCAATTTTATGTTTGGGGGGGAGGGGGATTTCAACCCACCACACTCCTCTAGATCAGGATATCTCCAGGGACAGAATCATAGAATCAGTCAGGATTGGAAGGGACCACAAGGATCATCACCCAGCCTGCTGGAGTGTGAGGTGTCCCTGGCCATGGCAGGGGGGTTGGAACTGGATGATCCTTGTGGTCCCTTCCAACCCTGACTGATTCTAGAATTCTAGGATTCTAGGATTCTATGATCTAGTTCCAACCCCCTCCTGCCATGGGCAGGGACACCTCACAAGGATGGGACCTCAACTACCTCCCTGGGCAACCTGCTGCAGTGTTCCACCACCCCCATGGTTCACCTGAACTGCTGAAGCCTGATGTAGGTGAAGCACATCCTATCAGCAACCTTCACCTCAGGAATGATGAGCAATCTTTGACTCCACAAGGCAAGGTGACCACAGCACAACAAGGCCTTCAAAGCCAAAGTTTCATGCCTCATGCCCAGAGCCACCAAATCACAGAAGCTTTCCATTAAAAAAAAAAATTAATGCATTTCTTACCAGTTCAGAGAATTCATTATTGCCCAGATCAAGCCTCTCCAGCTGAGTCAGTTTGTGCATTGACCTGAAACAGATTAGGAGACATCCAAGATGAAATCCTTACTTGAATACTGCCCCTTGAGTTTGGTTCAGATCAAAATAAAGCTCAGGTGGCACTAGCATGGCATAAAAGAACCACATCAAACTGCTGCTGATGTAGGCAAGAACAACACACTCCAGCTTCCAGGCAGGAGCTGAAGTTTTTGACCTGTAAAGTTCAATTCTTGCTCAAAACCAACATTTATCTGAGTGTGAAACTAAAAGGAAAAATCTTGCTGCCATCTTGCAGAGTTGCTGAAGGAAAATGACCTACCTTCTATTTATTAGTGATTGAAAAGAATAAAAATGGAGCCTTTTGGATACAACTTTATGAATTGCTTAGCAGCTTCTCTGGGGACCACCAGAAAGTGACTCTTCCTACCACAAGTATGGTGGTTGCCCCCCTAAAAGTGCACTCAGCTACAGTCAGCTGCAGTCCTGAAGCACAATCCCAGAAGAATCCCATCAAGAGGCACCTCCATGAGAAGGATCAGCATGCTAAAGGAGTGCAGCATAGATGGGGCTTGTTTTGGGGAGCTGGTGGGTCCCCTCTTTGGGTTGTGGTGCAGGTGACCTGAAAGATGATTTCCATCACAGGTGGTATAGAATCCTAGAATCAGTCAGGGTTGGAAGGGAGCACAAGGATCATCCAGTTCCAACCCCCCTGCCATGGCCAGGGACACCTCACACTCCAGCAGGCTGGCCAGAGCCTCATCCAGCCTGGCTGCAAACACCTCCAGGGATGGAGCCTCAACCACCTCCCTGCACAACTGTGGCAGTTTAGGCTGGGTGCCCCCTGCCACTGCCACATGAGATACACCTCTGGTGTCCTGGGTGCCCACCCAATAGGGGTGGACACAGGAAATGGCGTATTTCTACCCATAAATCCTGTGCCCTATAAATCCATCTGCAAAGCCATTCCCTTCCTCTTTCTTCCCTCTCTGTTCCCATGGGAGATGTTCTCTCTTATCGGGTAATGCCGGGGGAGTATCCTCAAGGCCTCCTAGGCCTGTCTAGGCCTAGTGCCAGGAGGAGAATGGAGGGGGGGCA
>VXBD01003834.1:52661-75150 GCA_013399975.1 Indicator maculatus | reverse complement strand
AGAGGCTCCAGAACTGGATGCAGTACTCCAGGTGGGGTCTCAGCAGAGCTGAGCAGAGAAGGAGAATCACCTCCCTTGCCCTGCTGGCCACACTTCTCCTGCTGCAGCCCAGGCTCTGCTTGGCTTTCTGGGCTGCAAGTGCACACTGACAGCTCCTGCTGAGCTTCTCATCCCCCAGCACCCCCAAGTCCCTCTCCTCAGGGCTGCTCTCCAGCCAGTCCCTGCCCAGCCTGCATTTGTGCTTGGCATTGCCTCCACCCAGCTGCAGGACCCTGCCCTTGGTCTTGTTGAACCTCCTGAGGTTGGCTTGTGCCCAGCTCTGCAGCCTGTCCAGGTCCCTCTGGATGGATCCCTTCCCTCCAGCCTGTCCAGGTGCCTCTGGATGGATCCCTTCCCTCCAGCCTGTCTGCTGCACCACACAGCTTGGTGTCATCAGCAAACCTGCTGAGGGTGCATTCAATGCCACAGTATGCAGTGATACTCACTGTCTGCCTTATGAAAACCAGGAGGAATAATGAAAATATTTTCATCATTTCATAATAAATCCTTAGTCTGCAGGAGTATCTGGGAGGCTGGAAGCCATTCAAGGAGCAATTCCACCAGCAGGACAGATGAGGATGCTGAAGAAAGATTATCAAGTCACCAGGGCAAAGGGAGTGTTTCTCCCTCTCCTCCAAATAACTCCATTTTCTACTATAATCCTAATTAAAATAATAGTAAGAAATGTTTGTAGCCCCTGGGGTGTTCCAGCTGTGCCTTGCTTTTCTTTGGAAAGGTCTTCCAAAAGCTGACTGACATTATGCTGACCCAGAGAAAAGCTTCCTTTGAGAAGCAAAGCTTCAGCACACTCAGTTCAGCTCATTTCCAACCCTTTTCTCTTAGAATAACTCATGTACCCCCCCACAATATTTATGTTTTGTCTAACTTACTCCTCCTAAAACTTTCACCACTGTCACAGAACCATAGAACTGTCGAGGCTGGAAGAGATCTTTGAGATCATTAAGTCCAGCTGCTCACCTAGAGCTCAAAATCTGCCACTGCTGTGTCTTGATTGATTTGGTATTAACCTAATTTAGACTCTACTCTGTCCTGCTGAGGTCATTTCTGGAGTATTGGGTCCAATTCTGGAATCTCCAGGTCAAGAGAGACAGGGAACTATTTGGAGAGAGTTCAGGGGAGCCTCCAAAAGTGCTGAGGGGCCTGGAGCATCTCTGTGAGGAGGAAAGGTTGAGAGCCCTGGGGCTGGTGAGCCTGCAGAAGAGCAGCCTGAGAGGGGATCTGAACAATGCTCAGCAAGAGCTAAAGGACCTGTGAGAGGCTGTGAGTTTTGAGAAGAGCTTCATTCTATTTTTTTTTTAATTGATTTTTTTTCACAAGGGGTAATTCACTAAAGGTGTGCCAGGGAAGGTGCAATGCTGAGGAAGGCTCAGTTAAATATTCCTCACTTTGAATGATGTAATGGAAGAGAATGAAGGTGCTAATAAAACCCCACAGCCAAAATTGTCACAGAAATCTACATCCAGATGACATTTGGATCTGTCCTTCCCTTCCTAAGTAACTGCTGGAATGCTGTGTAGAAGGTCTGAAGGACAGCTGTGGAACCTCAGGGTAGGTTCAGAACAAGATGACTCTTTTTAAAATGTTACCTTGTTTTCAAACACAGCAAAGGAACATGGTTCTCAAAAGCCTACAAATACTTCAAAACCAGCACTGAGAGATGGTTCTCAAACACCTACAGCTCCGTGACAACCTCCCTGGCTGCAATTTGAAATTTCCTCTTGTCCTATCCCTTGTTACTAGGGAGAAGAGACCACCTCCCACCTAGCTCCAACCTCCTTTCAGGGAGTTGTGGAGAGCCTGAAGGTCTGAGAGCCTAAAAAGTCCCTCCCCAGCTTTCTTGGAGCCCCCTTCAGATCCTGGAAGGCCACAAGAAGGTCACCTCAGAGCCTTCTCCTCTCCAGACTGAACAGCCCCAACTCTCAGTCTGTCCTCATAGCAGAGGTGCTCCAGCCCTCTGCTCATCAGAACCATCACTGTGCCAAACACAGGGCTGGAAACATCACTTGGTTTAAGCACATGGGGAAACCACCCAGCATATCCAACTGGATGGAACATTCTGGACTAAGAGGCAGCCTCTGTGAATCTTTGCCTGCCAGAGCTGTTTGGTTTCACAACCCAGTTTTGGAGAACTACCTCAACACACTCTACTCGTGCTGATGTTCCTGCTGCTGCCATTTCTGGTGCCTGAAAAGCTGCTGACTCCTCTGACATCCTCTGCTGTTTGCTGCCAGGTGATGGGCAAGGGCACTCTCCATCTTCAAATGCTAAGAGCAGAAAAACCAGTTTCAATGCCCCAAAGATGGAACTGCTGCTGCAGGAGGTGTCTAAACACATCCAACGCATCCACAGCACTGAAGGCTTGGGAGACTTGACCAAATTCTGCACCAAGAGCCTAAAATAAAAGCACCACAGAGACAAGAGCCTCACCTAGAGACACTGGAAACCAAGCTCTTCCGTGATTCAGTCAGAGTAAGAACACCTGGACACTAAGAGCAGCCTGCTCTAGTTGGAGGTGTCCCTGCTCACTGCAGGGAGGTTGGTCAAGATGACCTTTCAGGGTCCCTTCCAACCCAGTGCAATCTGTGAATGTGTGAATCACATTTCAGGGGAAAATGTTTGTGTGCAAGATTTAGAAACACACTACTGAGTTAAATTCATTAAATCCCAGGCTGGTTTGGGTGGGAAGAGACCTTTAAAGGTCCATCCAGTCCAATCCCCCTGCAGTCAGCAGGGACATCCCCAACTAGAGCAGGTTGCCCAGGGCCCCAAACAACCTGAGCTGCAATGGTTCCAGGGATGGGGCAGCTCCCACCTCTCTGGGCAGCCTGAGCCAGGCTCTCACCACCCTCAGTGTCAAATATTTCTTCCTTCTCTCCACTCTGAATCGCTCTCTCTTGTTCAAACCATCCCCCCTTGTCCTGTCACAGATCTCAAAGATCTGTCTGATCAATTTCTTTAAGCCCTAAAAGGCCAACAGAGGTTTCCATGTAGCCTACTCTTCCCCAGACTGAACAAGTCCAACTCTCACAGCCTGGTCTCACAGCTGAGGGCTTCCAGCCCTCCCATCATTGCTCCTCTGGCCTCAATCTAACAGGTCCATGTCTTTGCTGAGGACATCAGAGCTGGCCCCAGTCAGGGAGACCTCATTGCTCTCTACAGCTCCCTGAAAGGAAGTTGGAGTGAGGTAGAGGTTGGTCTCTTCTCCCTAGGATCAGCTGATAGAATGAGAGGAAATGGCCTGAAATTGTGCCAGGAAAGGATTAGGTTGGACATGAGGAACAATTTCTTTCCTGCAAGAGTGGTCAGGCATTGGAACAGGCTGCCCAGGGAGGTGGTGGAGTCCCCATCCCTGGAGGTGTGCAAGAAATCTGTGGCCATGACACAGTGGGACATGGTTTAATGGCCATGGTGGTGTTGTGCTGATGGTTGAGCTTGATGCACTTAGAGGTCTTTTCCAACCCAAACAATTCTATGGTTCTGTGATTGTGGTTTCAGAAACATCCTTCCCACCCTCAGGTGAGAGCTACATCACCAAGCTGTGCAATATCTGATTCACATCTCCAGAGAATTCACAACACCCAGCTCTCAGCTACTGGGTTCACATGGAATGAATGAACACACAGGAAAGAGAGAGATAATTTTAGGCTTAAAGACTCAAAATGCAACTTTGCCCCTGTTTCCTCATGTGTTTTCCCAGAGAGCAGGAAGGAGACCTAACTTCAGATGTTGAATAATTAAGCGGATGAACCAAGTTCAAAGAGTGCTAATGAATAGCTGATGACTGAAAGTTAACTGAATCAGCTAACCCCCCAAAAAAACAAGAGTAGAAGAATTTACTCTCAACACAGGTTGCTTATTTAGTAGTCCTTTTGATTCCTCTTTCTACTGAAGTATGGCCTAAAGACAGCATGGAGACATCAAACCCAAGATTATTCCTGAAGGCAAAAAGGCAAAGCCAGAGAAATAAAATGGGGAAGTGTTAGGGGAAAAAAAAAAAGACAAGGATGAATTTGAGGCCAAAAATGTCTTGACTCAGAAGCATCTATAAATGAATTGAGGAAGAAGGATGGAAGTAGTCAGGGATGGCAAGGAGCACCTCAGAAAATGGAAGAGCATAAGGAAAAGCCCCTGTTGATGTACATAAAACGTGTATGTAGTTATAGTGGTCAGGGGTTAGCACTAGACTTGGTTGAGTTAGGTAATGATTGGACTCAAGGCTCTGAAAGGACTTTCCCAACCAAAACCAGTCTAGGATTCTGCAGTTATGCCCCTCAGAAGAATGGTTGATTGCTTCATGGCTAGCTTCAACTGTAGAAGTTTCCTCTCTCTGGAGGTGTTCCAGGCCAGGCTAGACAGAGCCTTGAGCAACCTGGGCTAGTGGAAGGTGTCCCTGCCCATGCAGGGGAGTTGGAACTGGATGATCTTTAAGGTCCCTTCCAACCTAAGCCTGGAATGCCACAGTTGTGCAGGGAGGTGGTTGAGGCCCCATCCCTGGAGGTGTTTGCAGCCAGGCTGGATGAGGCTCTGGCCAGCCTGCTGGAGTGTGAGGTGTCCCTGGGCATGGCAGGGGGGTTGGAACTGGATGATCCTTGTGGTCCCTTCCAACCCTGACTGATTCTAGGATTCTATGATTCTAAGTACAGTTTACAAGAGCTGGAAGATCTCTACAGAAAGGTTTAGGGTGGACATGAGGAGCAATTTCTTCCCCCTAAAAAGCTGTCAAGGCCCAGACTACCCAGGGGAGTGGTGGAGTCCTCAGCCCTGGAGGGATTAAATAATTCTGTAGATGTGGTGCTGAAGGAGGTGGTTTGGTGGTGACCTGGCAGCACTGGCTTAATGCTTGGGTTCAACAATCTTAAAGACCTCTTCCAACCAAAGGATTCCATGTGCTAGGCTCTGAACCATCCATCCTTAACCCAGCACCCTATTAAATGGCAGAAAGCCACCCTCTCTGCTGGGCATGGCAGGTACAACCTTCCCATCCTGTTCTCAAGGCATTCCAGCAGCCATCCTCTCTCTGTGTGCTGACCTTTCTTGCTCTGCACTTTATTAGTAGCACTTTTTTTAATCAACTCCTATTAAAAGGATGCTGCCTGAGGGCGTTGTGAGCAGAAGCAGCAATCTCCTTGCCTACCATCAACCAAGCAGAACCTGAGAGAGCAGAGCACAAAGTCTAAGTGCAACCACATTAGATCTCATCAGTAACAGCCAGAGCCAAGCCCTGGTGTGCTTAGCTGCCAGTTGTTCTGGGAGGAGCTCAGGGCTCTGCTATAATTAAGAACAAAATGAGTGTAAGGTGGGTTGGGGAGATTCTCCACGGTTGTCAACGTTCTCCCCTCCTACCACTTAGTGCTATGAAATCTTTAGCTGAAATTTAGCCCTGCTAATGAGAGAGAAACTCTTCTGGAAGGAAAAAGAAAGCACTCTTGGCATCTGCTAAGGGGAAGGTTTAAAAAGGCAAATAAGTAGTTTCTCACAAAGTTCAACCAGGGCAAGCTGAGGGTCCTCCTACTGAGGAGGAATAACCTCCTGCACCAGGACAAGTGAGAGTGGGACCTGCTAGAAAGTATCTCCATAGAGAAGGTCCTGGGAGCACTGGTGGACAACAAGTTCCCCAGGAACCAGCAATGGGCCAAGAAGGCCAAGGCTCTCTTGGAGGGGCATCAAGAATACTGTGGCCAAGAGATCAAGGGAAGTTCTTCTTCCACTCGACTCTGCCCTAGTCAGGTTACAGCTGGAGTCTTAGATCCAGTTCTGGGCTCCCCAGGTCAAGAGAGATAAGAAACTACTGAAGAGAGTCCAGTGGAGGCCACAAAGATGCTGAGGGGCTTGGAGCATCCCTGTGAGGAGGAAAGGCTGAGAGCCCTGGGGCTGGTGAGCCTGCAGAAGAGCAGCCCCAGAGGGGATCTGAGCAATGCTCAGCAAGAGCTAAAGGACCTGTGGGGGGCAAGAGGATGGAGCCAGACTCTGCTCAGTGGTGTCCAATGGCAGGACAAGGGGCAATGGGCACAAACTGGAACCCAGGAGGTTCCATCTGAACAGGAGGAGAAATTTCTTTGTTGTGAGGGTGCTGGAGGCCTGGAGCAGGCTGCCCAGAGAGGTTGTGGAGTCTCCTTGTGTGGAGAGCTTCCAAAGCCAGCTGGGCATTGTGATGCTGGGCAAGCTGCTGTGAGTGCCCCTGAGTGATCTCCTGAGCTCCCTCCCAACCTCCGCCTTGCTGGGATTGTGTGATCAATAAGGAAAACAAAATAATCTGGAGTCTGAAAGAGCCCTGCTTCCAAGGCTCCAATTCCTGCTATGTTCTTCCCCTTGCCCACTGGACCCATTCAAATCAGACAGCATGAAGCCCACGAGGTAAGAACCACCAATTACAGTTTGATAAGCTCAGGATTACCATGGATGGCAGAAGCTGTGCTGATGATATATCTTCACTGCAGTATGAGGAGGAGCTCTAGTTAGATCTTCCCCTTGCTGGAGTTATGGCCAGAAAAGAAAATGCCACCACTACCTTTGGACATGATGGATGAAGGCAATGTTTCAGCCAAGTTTGCCTCCTTGTGTGTGCCAGGAAAACCTTCTTAGAATAAGAAAAGAAATATCATAAATTCTTCTACATCTTCTCTGAACAGCAACTATATTTAGCTTTAAAAAAAGCCCTAAAAATAAGACAGGTGCTGGTAGCTGCTTACTGAAATGTTGGCACTGCCTGAAGGTCCTGGTGCCAAAGCAGTACATCTTCTGGAATGGGTCTTCTAAAACTCAGCCAGAGGCACTATCTGAAGACAGCAGGTCATCAGTGCATGATGAGAATATTTGCAATCTCAGAGTGTGGGAACTGGCACTGCTGAGGCCACACCTCAAATCCTGGCTTCACTTTTGGGCCCCTCACTCCAGGAGGAAAATGAAGCTGGGGATGGGTTTGGAGAGCAGGGATGGTGAGGAGCAGCTGAGGAACCTGGGGTTGGTCATCATGGAGAAAAGGAGGCTGAGGGGAGACCTCATTGCTCTCTACAACTCCCTGAGTGAGCTCCTTGAACACTCCTAATTCACCTCTTGACACAAATCACAGATTCGTAACAGGGGGGTTGGTTTCTTCTCCCTAGTATCAGGGGACAGAAGAAGTGCTGTTAAATTCCACCCAGTTTTCAATTGCTGCCATCTTCAGCATCTTGGAAGCTGTACTTCAGAACCTGATCTACAAATTTGACTCCTCACAAAGCACATTAATTCGAGCAATAGGCAAAGACCCAGAGAAATCTGCTGTAAGCCCACCTTTTGGCAGCATCTCCATTGTGTCTTCTTTCCTATCAGCACAGTCATGCAGAAAAACAAGGAGCAGTGGTATCTACTGCCCAGAAAACCAAAGGAGAGATGAGAAGCCACAGCTTCAGAGGGTAAACAGTGAGTCACAAGGAGGAGGACAACAAATGCAAGTATTTTCTCATCAATTACTAACACCTACAGCTTCTCTGAGACTTGTGACTCACCATTTACAAATGCAGCTTCTACAAGTTCTCTATTCTACAGAGCAAGACATGCCACAAAAGCCCCAAAAGGTGTTTCCTCAACTCAAACAGCTCCAGGAGCAAAGATCATACCAGCTACTCCAAGGTTCCTTCTGTGCTGCAAGAGTGCTCAGGCATTGGAGCAGGCTGCCCAGGGAGGTGGTGGAGTCCCCATCCCTGCAGGTATCCAACAAACCTGTGGCCATGGCACTTTGAGACATGGTTTAGTGGCCATGGTGGTGTTGGGTTGATGGTTGGACTTGATGATCTTGGAAGTCTTTCCAACCCAAACAATTCTTCTCTGATTTTTGACAAAGCACAGACAAGTTGCCTGGCTGCTTGGCACAAGATGGAGTTTCCATGTTCTTTCCCAAGACATGAAATATTTTTGATTGCTCTCAGGATGTTAATGCCCCAACAAGATTCAGTTTAGGAGTGGAAGGTCTGCTGATATTTGTTGCTATGGAGAGCAATGAATATTTATGACAGAGAAAGCTCAGAAAATGCAAAAATGCAATGCAAATGAATCACTTTCCATAGGACTAGGAACAACAGACACATAAAAGGGCTTTGGTTGGAAGAAACCTTGAAGATCATCGAGTTCAAATCCCTCTGGCATGGGCAGGGCCACCTTCCATTAGCTCAGGTTGCTCAAGGCCTCATCTAACCTGGCTCTGAATCCAACAAGACCAAGCTTAAATTTAATGGTTAAACAAATGTGAAGCTTTTGTTGTTCCACAGAATGTCCTTTTTCCAACCACAGCTGTACATTTAGCTGCAGGGTTTAAAGAGTTGATGATTTATTTAAATTGCAGCAAGAACTTGGTGCTGGCCTGGCAAAAACACAGATCCTCAGCAAGCCAACAGGCAAAGTGATGAATGTTAGTTGTGGGGAACCACTTCTGAGCTTTGTGTATGTGTTGTGGTTCCTCAAACACTTGGCCAAAACCAATTAGTACTCTAGGGTTAAACTGTGGACTAACTAGTCTAAGGCAGCCTATTCTTGAGGAGCAGAGAGGCAAGGNGGAGAAGAGAAGGCTCTGAGGTGACCTTCTTGTGGCCTTCCAGGATCTGAAGGGGGCTCCAAGAAAGCTGGGGAGGGACTTTTTAGGCTGTCAGGGAGTGACAGGACTGGGGGGAATGGAATAAAGCTCTAAGTGGGGAGATTGAGAGTGGAGGTGAGGAAGAAGTTGTTTCCCATGAGAGTGGTGAGAGCCTGGAATGGGTTGTGCAGGGAGGTGGTTGAGGCTCCATCCCTGGAGGTGTTTGCAGCCAGGCTGGATGAGGCTCTGGCCAGCCTGCTGGAGTGTGAGGTGTCCCTGGGCATGGCAGGGGGGTTGGAACTGGATGATCCTTGTGCTCCCTTCCAACCCTGACTGATTCTAGGATTCTAGGATTCTAAGATGAATTCTTCCTAGGGAAGGCCAAAGAAGACTCTCTCACACCAGCAGTCACATTGCTCATGGGATCCAAGTTCTCAGCAGCCAACATAATCCAAACCTTGATCCTCATTCCAACCTCATTTCCCAGCCTGCCAGTCTGTCCCTCACTCAGTGACTAACTGAACTGAAGTGGTGAGCAAGGTGGAGAACCACAGGAGAAGACCTTCAGGAGTAATGTCCTACCTCTGACTTTATTATCACAGAGTCATAGAATCAACCCTTCCCCCAGCACCTCATGACTAACTCAACCATGGCTTCAACTGCCACATCCAAACCTTTTTTGAACACCTCCAGGGATGGTGACTCCACCACCTCTCTGGGCAGCACATTCCAACCTCTAACAACTCTCTCTGTGAAGAACTTCCTCCTCACCTCCAGCCTAAACCTCCCCTGGCACAGCTTGAGACTGTGTCCTCTTGTTCTGGTGCTGGTTGCCTGGGAGAAGAGACCAAACCCCTCCTGGCTACAACCTCCTACAACAGGTAGGTGCAGAGAGCCTTTCTGAAAATGACTCTGAGCAGGTATGACTCTGTTCAGCCTGGAGAAAAGAAGGCTCCAGGAGACCTTCTA
Source organism: Indicator maculatus (assembly GCA_013399975.1). Lineage (NCBI taxonomy): Eukaryota > Metazoa > Chordata > Aves > Piciformes > Indicatoridae > Indicator > Indicator maculatus. The sequence goes on along the minus strand of VXBD01003834.1, from coordinate 65,573 downwards.
GCAGCCTTCCAGTACCTGAAGGAGGCTACAAGAAAGCTGGGGAGGGATGATCTTACAGGAGTTTATCATGACAGGATAAGAAGGAATGGATTGAAGCTTGAGGAGGGGAGATTCAGACTGGAGATTAGAAAGAAATTCTTTACTGGAACATGTTTCCCAGTTGTGGATGTCCCCTCCCTGGAGGTGTTCAAAGCCAGGTTGGATGAGGTCTTGTGCAACCTGGGCTAGTGGAAGGTGTCCCTGCCCATGGCAGGGAGTTGGAACTCGATGATCTTTGAAGTCTCTTCCAACCCAACCCATTTTATAAATCTATGAAACTATGAAATAATCTCAGTGAGAAGTTCTCCACATCAGCTAAGTAAGTTAAATCACTGCTGGGAGAAGACCAAGACCCTTAAAGCACTAAAAATCACCTCTCAGAAGGACTTGAGAAAATCCAAAGCCAACATGACACAACTAGAAAATACAGAAGACTTGGAAAACATCCTTTAAAAAAGATGAAAACATGTTCAAGTAAGGAAAACAGAGCAACATGGTTATCTATGAAGGGCTGAAAATAGCTTCAGAAATACTTTTCAAAAAGGCATAAAAAGCAATAATGAAACCTTTCTTCCTGTCCCTCAGGAGAAGGGAGCCTGACAGAGTCTATGGAAAAGATCTAAGAGGAATGCTCAGTCAAAAAAAAATTAAAAAATAAGAAGGTCAGAGAAGCGAAACTAAATTAATTTTCTGAATTTGTATGGAGAGTTTGGGCTCCCAGTGCTGCCAGGCTGAGTCACAGTCAGAGCCCAGACACCCTGCCTGGATGACACACCAAGCCTCTCCCCCACTGCTTCAGAGCTGCAGAATTGGGAGCTGTGCAACTAATGTCACAACAAGTTCCAAATCATTCCAGGAGGAGCCTGCACAGAGCAGTGACTTGGAACCACAGAATGGGTTTGGTTGGAGAAGACCTCCGAGATCACTGAGTCCAACCATCAACCCAACACCACCATGACCATTAAACCATGTCCCCAGGTGCCATGGACACACCTTTCTTGAACACCTCCAGGGATGGGGACTCCACTATTTCCCTGGGCAGCCTGTTCCAATGCCTGACCACTCTTTCATTTTCATCTTGGGATTGCTTAGCCTGGAGAAGGCTTCAGGGACAACTTCTGGTGGCCTTTCAGTATTTAAAGGGGCTGATGAGAAAGCTGGGGACAGGTTTTGAGCAGGGTTTGTTGTGACAGGACAAGGGGTGAGGGTTTGAACTCAAAGAGGGAGATTCAGAGTGGAGAGAAGGCAGAAATGTTTGACACTGAAGGTGGGGAGACCCTGGCCAAGGTTGCCCAGAGAGATGGCAGAGTGGCACCATGGGACACAGTCTGGGGGTTGTGGAGGTGTTGGGTAGAGGATTGGACCTGAAGATCTTAGAGGTCTTTTCCAGCCTTAATAATTCCATGATTTATGCCCTATCCCTGGAAACATTGCAGGTCAGGTTGGTTGTGGCTCTGAGCAGCCTGCTCTAGCTGCAGACATCCCTGCTGACTGCAGGGGGGTTGGGCTAGATGAGCTTTAGAATCCCTTCCAACCCCAACTATTCCATGATTCCATAAGAAAGAACACCTTCAGCTATGTATCTGAAAGATCTGCATCACTTTCTTTGCAATGAGCTGGTAAAACACATCCTGATTTATACAACTGCATTTTTTTTCCTCCTATCTGCAGGTGGTTCTATTGCAGACACAATTTCATCATCACAATTTTCCTTCTCTTATTGACTGAGAAAATAAAATGAGTCTGGTACTGAATTTTCTGTTTCCCTACAAAGTCTAAATGCTTCTCTAGTTCTCCCTGTCACTCTGCACTATTTGCCCATGGCCTCGTCACTCCAACCTCCAATGCCCAGCTGTGGTCTTCCTGACCAAGAGATGCTGCTTGAGAGCAGTAGTTACCAACTTTTTACTATAGTAAGGCAAGAAGGAGCAGGAGGTACCTCCTCTATATTAACACTCTAATATCATGGGCTCACAGAATGGTTTGGATTGGAAGGTACCTTAAAGACCATCCAGTTCCAACTACCCTGCCATGGGCAGGGACACCTCACACTAAACCAGGTTGCTCAAGGCCTCACCCAACCTGGCCTTGAACACCTCCAGGGTGGGAACATCCACAACCTCCCTGTTCCACTGTCTCACAACCCTCACTGGAAAGAACTGAACCCTAGAAATGCAGAGATCTCCCTTTTGGTCAGGTATTGGAAGAGGCTGCCCAAGGAGGTGATGGAATCACCATCCCCAGAGGTGACCAATATGTAGACATGCCACTGGGGGACATGGTTGAATGGCCATGGTGGTGTTGGGTTGATGGTTGGACTTGATGGTCTTGGAGATCCACCTGGAGTACTGCATCCAGTTCTGGAGCCTCTATTCCNAGGTGAGGAAGAAGTTCTTCCCCATGAGAGTGGTGAGAGCCTGGAATGGGTTGTGCAGGGAGGTGGTTGAGGCCCCATCCCTGGAGGTGTTTGCAGCCAGGCTGGATGAGGCTCTGGCCAGCCTGCTGGAGTGTGAGGTGTCCCTGGGCATGGCAGGGGGTTGGAACTGGATGATCTTTGTGGTCCCTTCCATCCCTGACTGATTCTAGGATTCTAGGATTCTAGGATTCTAGGATTCTATGATCTTTTCCACCCTGACTGATTCTGTGATTCTTGCCCCAGTTGATAGAGAAATGACCTTGCTAGCTTTCCTGCTCTTCCCTGATTTCATAACACAGCTGTCCCTCTCCTGGAGCAGCCTGGAGGACAGCTTTTGCATAAGCACAGCCTTCTATTTCCAGTTGGTCTCAGTAGTATATAGCAAAGCCTTCTCCCACAGCAAGAGCAGAGAACAAACATGCCTAAAATAATGTCTCCCTTGGTTACCAGCATCAAAGGCCCTCCTCACATCAAGAGCATGTAGTGGGGACAGTCACACTCCACCACCTTTACAAACATGGTGTGGAGGCTACTGCACTTCAATAGGAATCTTGAGCAAACTTTGCCTGTTAAACACCAGGTGCCACAGAAAAGAAATGAAATGATGTTTTTATGAGTAATCATCACCCACGTTCCCAACCTGTGTTTCATTGGATTCAGTAAAAAGAAAAAACCAAAATCTGTTACCACCTTGAGATTGCACTGGACGGGGGTCTGAAAGTCCATACCCTGTGAAGGGGCATGGAGGAAAGTGTCCCAGGAATCATCAGTGCTGCTTCAGGAGCCAAATCAATGACTCAGGTTTGCTCAGAGAGGTGGTGGAGTCTCCTCCTCTGGAGACCTTCAAGACTCATCTGAATGTGTTCCTGTGTGACCTGCCCTAGGTGATTCTGCTTTGGCAGGGGGGTTGGACTTGATGATTTCTGGAGGTCCCTTCCAACCCCTGCTGTTCTATGTTCTATGATCTCCAGTTGGATTAGAAGTAGATCAGAGGTATAAAAATCCTCTATTCAGTCAAAATCCTTCTGTTGTGGACTTCCAGCTCCTCAATCCCAGCACACACACATCCACCCATTCCAACAAGCACCTTCTGCATGCAAAGACTTTGCAAGTGCCTTCTGGAAGAGAGGGAAGTTTAGGAGGTACTCTGGGTCATATGGATATACCCTACAGCATGGATATAGCCCAGATCCCATGGATACACCACAACAGGGAGATAGCACAGCATGTCCACAGCCTGGATCCCCTGGAGGTACCACAGCAGTCCTACAGCCTAGATCCCATGGAGATACCACAGCAGATCCATACCCTAGATCCCATGGAGATACCACAGCAGGTCCATCCCTAGATCCCATGGATATACCACAGCAGGTCCACACCCTAGATCCCACAGACACATCACTCCCTTTCAGAAGATCAAGACCTCAAAGGCTGCAAACCTGCTGTCCTAAAGAGGTCTCATTTGTCAACACAGATCAACACTTTGGTGGCAGCCTGAAGCTGGTTTTGGTTTGTGGTGGGTTTGGGGTTCTTTTGGGTTGTTTTTCAAAACGGTCAGCGTGACTCAGAACAAAGGAAAGAGGCAATTTTACACCAAAAAGGGTTTTTAACTGCTATCAAGAATAAATATTGGACAGAAAATGTAGTTTGCCTTTAAGAAGGGAGAGGGCTGTGGATAAAAGCCCACAGGAAGTAGTGGAAATGTCACCATATCCCATCAGAGGTCAAAGCAATAGGAGATGTTGATAAGTGCAGGCTTGCTGAAAGGATGCCCTTCTAAAATGAGCTAAATAACACAGAATTGAGTATTAGCAACACTTCATAATTGATACAGTCTCTTGCCACCACCATAATGGGGCCACACAATCCCAATCCCAACACTCCCCACATCCATAGGTATTTTTTCACTGGTTGGGATCCCTGTTGGAGCAACCAACTGGTTTGAATCCAGAAACATATTCCTTGCTTTAGGCAGTACAACTTCCTACCTTTACCCTGTAAAATCCATAACACATTTAGCATCCCTTACTTGTTTCCTTCTCAAAACACCATTTAAAAGGTCAAATGATGGCAACAAATTTTAGCAACTTCCTTTTTTTTGGGGTGAATAGTACCAAGAAACACAACCCCAGTGCTGTTCCTTCAAAGGTGTGATGATTCAGGTTCCCCAACCCCAGAGGTGTTTCTTCAAGGGTCTGATGATTCAGGTTTCCCAGTTTCCTTGTGGACCACACCCAACACATTTCATTTGTGTACAGGCTCAAGAGATGTGTCTTCAAGAGTTTGATGACTCAGGTTCCTCAACTTGGTTGCATTGTAAAGCACCAAACCCCTTTAATTTTTGTGCAGACCCATGTGGGGAGATGGTTCTACTGAGGTTACCTCAAATATGTTTTCAACAGCTCAGATTCCTCCTTGATGAGGAAAGTGCCACCACATAACCACTGATCAAGGTGAGCTCAGATGTTGATTTCCAGGTTTTTCCCCCTATGTTTTCCAGCTGACAGCTCCTGTTTTAAGATGTCACCTTCCACTCTTGGGATATTGAGCTACAAGTCAGTGAATGCACCAATCTCCATCTTCCATTATGTTTGCTCTCAGATGGAAAACCTTCAGGAGAGTTTATTAAAATCATAGTGGGGGAAAAAAAAAAAAGAATAACTCTGAAAAGAAACAAGACCACTGCAAGGCTAGCAAGGAAATTGTTTGACACTTTTGGAATGAGCAGGTGAAAGAGACTTATGCCAACATTCACTTACTTTGGTAGAGTTTTCAAGTGGTTTTCTCTTAACTCCAAAATTCGCAATTTGACAAGTCTAGAAAGAGAGCAGAAAAATTATTAGTCCAGAGAGTCATAAAACCATAGAATTGCTCTGGTTGCAAAAGACCTCCAAGGTATCAAGTCCAACCATCAGCCCAACACCACCCTGGCCATTAAACCATGTCCCCAGGTGCCATGTGGACACATTTCTTGAACACCTCCAGGGATAGTGACTCCACCACCTCCCTGGGCAGCCTGTTCCAATGTCTGATCACTCTTGCAAGGAAGAAATTGTTCCTAATTTTCAGCCTAAACCTGGTTGAAGAATCCATAAAGGTTATTTGAAACAGCTTGTTTCAGCAACAACAACAACAAAAAAGTCTGCTTCAGGCACATGAGTAGATTGTCAAGTTATTGTGAGGCTGGGTATGGTAGAAAATGGATTCAGGAGCAGATGGCTTCAGGCAAGGGCAGCAATGCACTGGTAAGGCATCTGATAAACCTTGGGTTCAGTTTTAGGTCCTTCACTCCAAGAAGGACATTGAGGGGCTGGAGCAGGTCCAGAGAAGTGAACAAAGCTGGTGATGGGTCTGGAGAACAGGGCTGGTGAGGAGCTGTTGAGGGAATGGGTTTTGTTCAGGCTGGAGAAAAGGAGCCTGAGAGGAGACCTTCTGGCTCTCTACAACTCCCTGAAAGGAGGTCAGTAGCCAGGTAGGTATTGGTCTCTTCTCCCTAGTATCATAGGTTTGGGTTGGAAGAGACCTTCAAGATCATCCAGTTCCAACCCCCTGCCATGGGCAGGGACACCTTTCACTGGCCCAGGTTGCTCAAGGCCTCATCCAACCTGGTCTTGAACACCTTCAGGGAGGGAGCATCCACAACCTCCCAGGACAACCTGTTCCAGTGTCTCACTACCTTCACTGGAAAGAATTTTCTTCTTAGAAAGAAATTTCTAAGTGGTAGAACAAGATTAAACAGCCTCAAGGCGCACCACGGGATGTTTAGGTTGGCTATCAGGAACAATATTTTTCCTGAAGGTCCTTTGTCCTGTACTGGTGTATCTTCTGTGCTAGCCACAAGCCAACAATCCATTTGATCAAGGACACTCCTCTTCTTCAACTCCAATCTGTTCTCATTTTTTCCCTAAGCCACCAGACTCAATCTCTCTTCATTATAAAATCCTTGATGACATCACTTTTATAAAAATAAGACTGAAAAGCCAAAATATCTTTGGGTTGATTTTTTAAATTTTTCTTCTTCTTTTTTTTTTCCTCACTTTTTTCTTTCAAGTCTAGTTGAGAGCTGCCCCTGCCCATGGCAGGGGGGTTGGAGTAGATGATCTCTGAGGTCCCTTCCAACCTAAACCATTCCAGGGTTCTTTGATTTTTACAAGAATACAGCTTTCAAATGATCCCCTCAAGCTGAGGCTGGGTTCATAGGGAAGAGCAATATGCTTTGATGACTAATTCTTACCTTCCAAAGTTAGCTGGAAGAAACTCCAAGAAGGCATCATTTAGATAGAGCTGGGTCAAATTTAGAAGTTGTGTGAAGCCATCTGGAAGCCTAAAAAAAAGAATATACCCCAAAAATGAGAGAAAAGCTTAATGCTCACACCAAAGTTGCTATGGAAATAACAACAATGTATATTTAGGAAGAGAAAGATGACTCTTTCCTTCTCACCTTCTTTTCCTACAACTTCTCAAGAACTTATTTGTTGCAGACAACATTTTTGCCCCTTCTCCTCTTTTCCACGTTGCTCTAACCACACAAAGTGGAAATGATTGGCACGTCTAAGGTCTTTTTATCCCCTTCCTACCCCAGGTTTCAAGCTTTCAAGAGGCTTCAAAGGCATTTTCTTTCTTACTTTCCTTTTCTTTTTAAGTTTCAAAGGGAAATAGTAAAATTTCAGCCTTTCATCTCCTTCACTCCACTTCCTAGCTCACAGGATTACACCACAGGGTTGTTGTGTTGGGTTTTTTTTTTTTTTTTGGTCACTATTGTTGCCAGTTTTGGGAAGGAGTAAAGATTGCCAAAGCCCCAACCAAGACATTATGGTACATGAAGTTGTATCATGCCTTACTTCCCAAAGACAAAAACCTTGGGCTGCTTTGCCAGCACTACTACTACTACATGAAAAAACACCACACTTATCACATAGTCCACAGATCTTTATGTAGCTACAGCAAACCCTGGACTTCAAACAACTGGAAAAAAAAATTCAGCTTGATCCTGCTAAGGAACTTGATCCAAAAGCTTCACATTTTAGTTCACTTTGGGTGGGTTTTGCTGCCCTTGCAGTATAGAAAACACAAGCTGCTGATACTCACTTCGAGACAGGATTGACACTGGCTTCAATAATTGTTAAGCACTTACAACATTTAATATTTTCTGGGAAATCTTGAATTCCTGTTTAAAAAAAAGAAAAAAAATATATACATAAGTATTGAAAGAATTAGTATGTGCCTCTAAAGAAAACCAACCAACCAAAACTGTTTCACTTCTGTTCATAGATGAGTTAATTTATCAGTTTTCAGATCAGACTTAAGCCCTACCAGGAAGAAGACTTATATTTTAGGATTATAGCTTAGTTCCACCAGGAAGAACACACAGTGTAGCATTAAAGTAGAATTAGGCATTTTTTTTTTCAGACCAGACTTAAGCTCCACCAGGAACAACATTCATATTTTAGCATTATAATCCAGTTCTACCAGAAAGTTTAGTGTTAAAAATAGTATTAGGCATTTTTCAGACCAGACTTAAGCTCCACCAGGAAGAAGACTGAAATTTTAGGATTATAGTCTGCTTCTACCAGGAAGAACAGACAGAGTTTAGTATGAAAGTAGAATCTGGCATTTTTCAGACCAGACTTAAGCCCCACCAGCAACAACATTCATGTTTTTACCATTAGAGTCTAGTTCTACAAGGCAGAACACACATAATTTAGTATGAAAGTAGAACCTGGCATTTCCCAGATCAGACTTAAGCTCCACCAGGAAGCAGACTGAAATTTTAGTATTATAGTCTGCTTCTACCAGGAAGAACAGACATAGTTTAGTATGAAAGTAGAATCTGGCATTTTTCAGACCAGACTTAAGCCCCACCAGCAACAACATTCATGTTTTTAACCATTAGAGTCTAGTTCTACAAGGCAGAACACACATAGCTTTAGTATTAAAGCAGAATCTGGCATTTTCCAGATCAGACTTAAGCTCCAACAGGAACAATATTTATGTTTTACCATTAGAGTCTAGTTCTACAAGGCAGAACACACATAGCTTTAGTATTAAAGTAGGCTCTGGCATTTTTCAGATCAGACTTAAGTTCCACCAGGAAGCAGATTGAAATTTTATCATTATAATCTGATTCTACCAGGAAGGATATAGGTTAGTATGAAAGTAGACTCTGGCATTTTTCAGATCAGACTTAAGCTCCACCAGGAACAACATTCATGTTTTTAACCATTAGAGCCTAGTTCTACAAGGCAGAACACACATAGCTTTAGTATTAAAGTAGAATCTGGCATTTTCCAGATCAGACTTAAGCTCCACCAGGAAGCAGACTGAAATTTTAGCATTATAGTCTGCTTCTACCAGGAAGAACAGACATAGTTTAGTATCAAAGTAGAATCTGGCATTTTTCAGGCCAGACTTAAGCTCTACCAGGAAAAACACACATATTTTAGTATTGAAGTCCAAAAAGTGATGCTGAAGCACTAAATAAACACACCAGAAGAGATAACATGCCCTGGACTGAAATGATTATGCTAATGCTTGACTTACATAATCTCCTGGAGTTCAATAGTGACATCATTTGTACTGATTCATGCCTGCCTTTTCTTTCTGAACTACTTATCTTTTTTTCTCAAGGCTTCCCTCTCTACTCAGGGGAGCACACACATAATCCTGAGAGTCCCCAGGTCTACACTGATAAGGAATTTTTCAGGGCTTTCAAGAGTGCTTAAGCCTCATTTTCAAAACAAAGGCACTTAAGTGTACATGCAAAAGGTTTTAGGCACATAAATATGCAAATGCAGGTTCAAGAATGCACATCAGCAGATGAGTCACTGGTTGGATGATGAATCCTGGCAGTTGTTTGCCTCCAGCTTTAGATGCTTACAGACACTACAGAAGAGCCCAGGCTATACCAAGCCACTCTGGAAAGTGGAATGGTTCAGGAGCCCACTGAAAAAAAAAAAAAAAGGGACTCCCACTTCAGTTTCCAATGGGAATTACAACTCATCATGGTGCACTATGCTCTAACAAACCTCATTTGCTCTTCAAAGAACAGTAAATGAGGTAGGCATCTACCCAGACTCCTCAGAAGGGACAGTAGCACATCATCCAGAAGAGCAGCAAAGCTTCTACAGCCTGAGCTTCTTAATTACAAGCAATTAAACCACCAGGAACGTTCATGTTCATTGCAAATGCTTCAAAAACCCTGAGGTATCCTGTGGATCTCTTACCATTTTTACTGATATCAAGCTCCTTGAGGTTAACTAAGCTGGCAATAGTGGTTGGCAGACTGGAAAGGTCGTTGTCTGGTATGCTCAGCTTGCGTAAAGCCTGGCAGTTGAACAGTTGCTGCAACACAAACAAACAGAAGAAGAAGACACTTTAGAGTGTTGTAGGACAGAGAGCAGTTGGGGATCACCATTTCCACACCAGAGCAACAAACACCACAACACAGAACTGCTCCAGGTAAGAGCTCCGTAATAAAATGCTTTGAAAGGCCATTAGATTGATGTGATGAAGGTTTTTTCAACCTAAACAGTTCTCTGGCTCTGTCTGGGAGGACATTCTTACAGGCTGCTCAGGACCTTATATAAGCACAGGTTGCATCTGCCTGACAGGAATAATGAAAACACTCCAGAGAGTAAGAGAATTGGTTTGCTTGGAACAGACCTTTAAGATCATAAATTCATAGAAGGGTTTGGGTTGGAAAGGACCTTAAAGGTCATTTAGTTTTAACCTCCTTGCCATGGGCAGGGACACCTTCCACTAGCCCAGGTTGCTCAAGGCCTCATCCAGCCTGGCCTTGAACAGCAGGGAGGTGGTGGAGTCACCATCGCTGGAGACGTTCAAGAGGAGACTGGAGGAGGCACTTAGTGCCATGGTCTGGGTGATTGCTCAGGGCTGGGTGATAGGTTGGACTGGATGATCTTGGAGGCCTCTTCCAACCTGGTTGATTCTATGATCTCCAGGGAGGGAGCATCCACAACCTCCCTGGGCAACCTGTTCCAGTGTCTCACCACCCTTGCTGTAAAGAATTTCTTCCTAATCTCCAGTCTCAATCTGCCCTCTTGCAGCTCAAAGCCATCATCCCTCATCCTGTCACTACAAGCCCTTGTAAAAAGTCCCTCCCCAAGTCTCCTGGACCTCCCTTCAGTTACTGGAATGCTGCTCTAAGGTCTCCCTGGAGCTTCCCTTCTCTGGGCTGAACAACCACCCCTCAGCCCCCATACTCAGTGCTGGTGAGACCATAGCTTGAACACTGGGTTCAGTTTTGGGTCCTTCAATCCAAGAAGGAGATTGAGGTGCTGGAGCATGTCCAGAGATGGGAAACAAAACTGGTGAAGGGTCTGGTAAGGAGCAGCTAAGGGAACTGGGCTTGCTTAGTCTGGAGAAGAGGAGGCTGAGAAGAGACCTTCTGGCTCTCTACAACTCCTTAAAAGGAGTTTGGAGGGTGGTGGGGATTGGACTCTTTTCCCTAGTATCAGGTGAAAGAGCAAGAGGACACGGCCTGAAAATGTGTGAGGGGAGGTTCAGGTTGGCCATGAGGAACAATTTCTTTCCTGCAAGAGTGGTCAGGCATGGGAACAGGCTGCCCAGGGAGGTGGTGGAGTCCCCATCCCTGGAGGTGTTCAAGAAATGTGTGGAGATGGCACTTGGGGACATGGTTTAGTGGGAATGGTGGTGTTGGGTTGTTAGTTGGACTTGATGCTCTTAGAGCTCTTTTCCAACCAAAGTAAGGCAGATAATGACCAAGAGTTTTTACTGGTGATTTTTCTTTAGATTTTTAACCATGATCAAGCATTCTGATGATAGAAAAATTTCAGAACATCAGGGGCACATGAAATTTGGTCAGTCACTAAAAAGTGGACATGAAGAATTTCCTCTGGAAGAACGAAGGAATCCACATTCACAGGGAGAGAAAGGTTCTGCCTGTGGTGGATCACAACCTGTGATACAAAAGTTGATGTTAAGCAACTCCAGGGTCATGTTAGGAAAACAAAAAGTGACATTTCCTCTCCTGGAATATTAATTCAGCAGCACAAAAAAATTCATAGATGTGCAGCAAAAAGAAAAAAAAATATTTGAAGCAGAAAATTTGATAACAAAATTATTTGGACTGTTTAATAACCATTAATAAAGGCTTAGGACAAAAAAAAATTATGAATGGTGTGAAGCAAGCAAATGAACTCTGCCATTAATCTTCTGTGTTAAAAGGGCAAGGCTGGGTTTAATGATGCATTTACTGTAAATTAAGAGCAATTAAAAGTGGGGTTTTTTTTCCACAGGCAGTATTAGCTTCCTAATATTGTTTAGAATCAGACAATCATAGAATGGTTTGGGTAGGAAGGGGCCTTCAAGATCACCTAGTTCCATCCCCCTTGTCAAGGGACACCTTCCACTAGATCAGGTTGCTCAAGGCCAGATCCATCCTGGCCTTGAAACACATCCAGGGAGGGGGAAAAGAAAAATTAGTACAAAGGAAAATGAGAGAGAACAGGTGGAAATAGGATCATAGGATCACAGAAGCTGGAAAAGAACTCTAAGATCATCAAGTCCAACCTTCTACCCAACAATTCCATGACCACTAAACTGTATTCCAAAGTGCCACATCTAATCTTTGCTTGACTCCCTCCAGGGCTGGTGACTACACCACCTCCCTGGGCAGCCTGTTCCAATGCCTTCACTAGAAGCTTTTCACAGAATCCCAGCATGGTGAGGGTTGGAAGGGACCTCTGGAGATCATCCAGTCCAAGCCCCCTGCCCCAATAGGGGCACCCACAGCAGCTTCCCAGCATCACAATGCCCAGCTGGGTTTGGGAGCTCTCCAGAGAAGGAGACTCCACAACCTCTCTGGGCAGCCTGCTCCAGGGCTCCAGGGCTCCAGCACCCTCACAGCAAAGTTTCTCCTCCAGTTCAGATGGAAGAGGACACTGGGCACCATTAAGAAGAGTCTGGCCCCATCCTCTTGCCCCTCAAAAGGTCCTTTATCTCTTGCTGAGCAATGATCAGGTCCCCTCTGGGGCTGCTCTTCTGCAGGCTCACCAGCCCCAGGGCTCTCAGCCTTTCCTCCCCCTGGCTGAGTTTCTTACCAGGGTGAGCAACGAGCACTGGGGAGTCTACAACTCAGTGGATTCAGATTTGGGCCCCTCACTGGAAGAAGTACATTCAGGTGCTGGAGCAGGTACAGAGGAGGGCAACAAAGCTGGTGAAGGGTCTGGAGAACAGATCTGTGAGGAACAGCTGAGGGAACTGAGCTGAAGTATGACCAAGTGGGTAGATGAGGGCAGAGCAGTGGATGTCATGGATCTTGACTTCAGTCAAGCTTTGGATACAGTCTCCCATAACATCCTCATAGAAAAGCTCAGGAGATGTGGCACAGATGGTTGGTCAGGGAGGTGGATTGCAAACTGGCTCCACAACAGAGCTCAGAGGGTGATCATCAGGGGCACAGAGTCACCTTGGAG
>VXBD01003834.1:20507-31688 GCA_013399975.1 Indicator maculatus | reverse complement strand
CAGATCCTGGAAGGCCACAAGAAGGTCACCTCAGAGCCTTCTCTTCTCCAGACTGAACAGCCTAGAATGCCTTAGGTTGGCTGAGACCTTCAAGATCTTCTACTCCAACTTTCCTGCCATGGGCAGGGATGCCTCTCAATTAGACTTGGTGGCTCAACTCCTCTGTTGAATCCTAGATCCCTAATTCAGGCAAGGAGAGATGCAAAGCNACCATCCCTGGAGGTGTTCAAGAGGGGATTGGACGTGGCACTTGGTGCCATGGTTTAGATAGGCATGAGGTGTAGGGTGACAGGTTGGACTCGATGATCTTTGAGGTCTCTTCCAACCTTCTTGATTCTATGATTTTATGAAACAAAGTCCTCCTCTGGAGAGCTTCCAAATCCCCCTGGCCATTGTGACCCTGTGCAAGCTGCTGTGGGTGCCCCTGCTTCAGCATGGAGGTTGGAGTGGGTGATCTCCAGAGGTACCATGCTGGGATTCTGGAATTCTGTGAATGCTGAGCTGTGTTTCCAAGGGCTTTCAGCAGCAGAGGGCTCTAGAACTACACTCTCTTAAGGCTCATGTTCCCTGCCATGATTAATCTGTCCCAGTTTTTTTTAGGCAATTAACATGCTGTTCTTATGGTACAAATGTTCTCTAAAAAAACTCTCACAGCTGAGCTGTCAAACACTGAAATGCAGTAGAGTGGAATGTCAGGTTTTTAACAGAGTCCTGGAGTTTGTAAAGTATAATCAGAACTTTAATGCCCAATTATGCAATCTGAGCAATGACTTTCTGAAGAGAGTTTTAGCATTTTCATAGAATGATGGAATTGTTTTGGTTGGGAAAGATCTCCTCATCATGGAGTCCAACCATCAACCCAACACCAGCACAGCCATTGAACCATGTCCCACAATGCCATGGCCTCAGGTCTCTTGAACACCTCCAGGGATGGGGACTCCACCACCTTCTGGGCAGCCTGTTCCAGGGCCTGACTATTCCTTTAGAAAAGAAATCAAAATCAAAAGAAATCATCCAACTGAACTGCATCAAGGTGTTTCACTGGAGAAGCACAGAGGCTTGGTCCTCAGCAGGTGGGTTCAGTAGATCCTTAGAAATCAGAGGCATGGACACCACAGACCTGGAAGGTCCAAGCACATTCTGTCACAGAATTATAGACTCACAGAATGGTTTGGGTTGGAAGGGACTTTAAAGGTCATCTAGCTCCAGGGACACCTTCCACTAGACCAGGTTGCTCAAGGCCAACCTAGCACTACATGCCTCCAGGGAGGGAGCATCCACAACCCCTCTGAGCAACCTCTTCCAGTGTCTTACCACCCTCATGGTAAAAGATTTCTTCCTAATATCCAATCTAAATCTCCCCTCTTCCAGCTTCCAACCACAGGATGTTAGGGGTTGGAAGGGACCTCTGGAGATCAGCTAATCAACCCCCCCTGCTAAAGCAGGGTCTCCTAGATCAAGCTGCATAGGAACACATAGCCAGGGTGGTGTTGGGCTGATGGTTGGACTTAGACATCTTTCCCAACCAGAACAACTCTGTGGTTCCATATGCAGGAGGATTTTGAAAGTCTCCAGAGAAGGAGACTCCCTGGGCAGACTGCTCCAGGGCTCCAGCAGCCTCAAAGTAAAGTTCTTCTTAAACTTCCTTTCCATTCAGCAACAATGGAGCTGTTTTTAGCATCTCCCTTGCTTCTACATGCCTTTGCCTGATGGTCATAAGTCATCTGCCAGCTACTCTCTCTTCCAAACTGGAAGGTCTCAGCTCATTGAGCTCAAGAGGCATTCTGCAAGGGCTAAGACACTTCCCATCAGTGACCACGAGGAGCCTTTGAATGTCCAAAGGGATTTCTCACAGCCTGAAACAAGCCTGAAAATAAAATGTGGACAAAGAACCAAAGCAGTATTTGAGCATCCATCCACCTGCTAAGTGAAGTCTTAGCTATAAACCATGGTAGCCTGTTGGCAGCCACACAAACAGACACACAGCTTCCATTGTGGAAGCTGCTCTGCTGCTGAGTCTGAAAAGGAGAGCAAGGCTGGCCTGGGGGCATGTTGTTGTAAGTCAGAGAGAAGTGAAATATGGAATTTCCTCCCTGGGATTGAATTAAAACTGTGGGATTTTAATGGACACACTTTCTGTACCAGCCAGCAGGAATTATCACTGAAAGGCAGGGGTTGGAAGGGACCTCTGGAGATCATCCAGGCCAACCCCCCTGCTAAAGCAGGGGCACCCCAGCAGCTTGCCCAGCATCACAGGAGCCAGGTGGGGTTGGAAATCTCTCCACAGAGGGAGACTCCACAACCTCTCTGGGCAGCCTCCCACCAAAGAAGCTTGTGCTCCTTCTTCCCTGGCCAGTGTCCCAGGAGGACTCTGGCCCTTCTGCCTTCCATCTCCATCTCTGTGCTCCTGAATCCAGCTACAAAATCCCAGTTCCCATCTGCTGCTGAGTCCAGGCTGGGACTTGCCAGTGCCTGCCCCCAGCATCAGTGGTGCCCATGGTGCCACCATTGCCATCAGGGGTTGGGTTCCATATTGGTTTGTGTCTCTGTGTCTCTCTTCCAGGGAATTCTTCTTCTTTCCATCCCAGCTGGGTTAGTTTCTTTCCCACCCCACCAGTCTCTCTCCCTTCTTCCATTTGGGAAGCAGAGGAGTTCATGGAGAGCCTCTGGCACTTGGGTGGTGGCCCTGCCCCTTGAGAAGCATCCACTTGAGCAGGTACATCTCCAAAACTCTTCCCTAGCTTTTCTCAACACCATCAACACATCCTCCTCCACAATCCAAGTCAGCAATCCCTGTTTGTCATTCTCAGGGTGTCACCAAAACAATCAAGGCTTCTCCTGCAGCTTTCACACATTTATCAAGATAGTTTAGGATTTCATCAGCCTTAGTTCACTTCCAATTATCCCAGCAGCAATGCTACTGATAAGGATGACAATCTTGGATTGATAAGAAGCCTGTCCACGTGACCAGCTGAGCAGAACCTGGTCCCCAAGGCCTGCTCAGGAGTTCTGCTGCATTTGACATCTCTCTCCTGCTCTTGCCTGACTCATCAGAACACTTCCATGCTAATTTATATTGAAATATTTATAGGAGAGTTGTAATTGAACTGCTGAAAGTTGCTTTGTCACTTTTCACTCTCTAAATGGCTTCTTCCTGGGAGACAGAGAATGCAATGGAAAGGGCTGCTCTAGGGATGGCATCAAATAGCACTTGGTCAACAGGCAGCTGAAGAGGAGCCAGGGGGTGCCCAGGTGGCAAAGGAAGCCACCAACACCCTGGCTTGGAGCAGAAACAGTGTGGCCAGCAGGATCAGGGCAGGGATTGTCTCCCTGGACTGGTGAGGCCACAGCTTGAGTACTGGGTTCAGTTCTGGACCTTGAGGGTCCAGAGAAGGACAGTAAAGCTATTGAAGGGTCTGGGGAAGGGCAGCTGAAGGAGCTGGGGGTGTTCAGCCTGGAGAAGAGGAGGCTCAGGGCTGACTTCATTGCTGTCTACAACTACCTGAAGGGAGGTTGTAGCCAGGAGGGGGTTGGTGTCTTCTCCCAGGCAAGCAGCACCAGAACAAGAGGACACAGTCTCAAGCTGTGCCAGGGGAGGTCTAGGCTGGATGTTAGGAGGAAGTTCTTCACAGAGAGAGAGATCTGACATTGGAATGTGCTGCCCAGGGAGGTGGTGGAGTCACCATCCCTGGAGATGTTCAAGAGAAGCCTGGATGAGGCACTTGGTGCCATGGTCTGGGTGACTGGATAGGGCTGGGGGATAGGTTGGACTGGGTGAGCTTGGAGGTCTCTCCCAACCTGGCTGATTCTATGATTCTTTGATCAACCTGGAGAAAAGGAGGCTGAGGGGAGACCTTCTGGTTCTCTACAGCTCCCTGAAAGAAGGTTGGAGCCAGGTGGAGGTTGGTCTGCTTGGTCTCTTCTCTCAAGGAACAAGAAATAGGACAAGAACAAACAGCCTCAAGGTGCCCTAGGGGAGGATTAGATTGAACATGAAGAACAATTTCTTCCCTAAAAGGTTTGTCAAGGCCTGGCCCAGGCTGCCCAGGGGTGGCAGTGGTGGAGTTGCCACCCCTGGAGGGATGGAAAGGCCATGGTGGTGAACCAAGCTGAGGGACATGGTTTAATGGCCAAGGTGGTGTTGGGTTGGTGGCTGGACTTGATGATCTTAGAGTCATGGAATCATAGAATCAGTCAGGGTTGGAAGGGTTCTTTCCCCAAGTGAAACATTTCTAAGTTTCTATGATAAAGGCAAAATAAAAATTCATTCTCTCCCTGGTGTACAAAAGGCAAAACTCCATCCCATCAGTACTCCACTCAGAAGAAACAAAATGAGCTTCCTAACAACCTATTTATTTACTTCCATCTCTTGCCTGGTAAGCCAGGAGATCTTGAAACCACCATCAGCAGACATGAGGGAATGAGACACCACCACCAGAGGTGTCTTTGCTCATGGTGTTGAGTTTCTGTGCAGATCAAGAGCAGGATTTAACTGTAACTGCTGCAAGGACTTTCCACACAGCAGCTCTCAGCTCTACTGGCTCTGACAGTTTTCCACTGTCTTGCCCTGCAAGGGAGGGACTTGCAGAAAACCCTTCAGCAGAACACATTGCAAGAGCCAGGGGAGAGTCCTGAGGAGGACTTTGTGGGTTGAAGCTACAGAGTTTGTTTCTCAGCTTCAGCCTTTTGGGGAAGTGCACCGATTTGAAGGTACAGAACATCAAGGAGGGGAAAAACAAAAACAAACGCAAAAAAGCCAGAAGGTTGTTGTGCTCAGGCTGTCAGCTGCCTGTTAACAAAAATGATTGATCTAAAAATAAGGAGAGTCAGTAGAAGACAGACATTGAGGTGCTGGAGTGGATCCAGAGGAGGGCAATGAAGCTGATGAAGGCTCTGGAGAACAGGGCTGGTGAGGAGCAGCTGAAGGAACTGAGGTTGATCAGTCTGGGGAAAAGGA
This sequence comes from Indicator maculatus, assembly GCA_013399975.1. Lineage (NCBI taxonomy): Eukaryota > Metazoa > Chordata > Aves > Piciformes > Indicatoridae > Indicator > Indicator maculatus. Next base: position 26,731 of record VXBD01003834.1, on the reverse strand, counting down.
GGCTGAGGGGAGACCTTGTGGTTAACTACAACCCCCTGAAAGGAGGTTGGAGCCAGGTGGGGGTTGGTCTCTTCTCCCAAGGAACAAGTGATAGGACAAGAGGAAATGACCTCAAGTTGCACTGAGGGAGGTTTAGGATGGGCATTAGGAAAGATTTCTTAACTGCAAGAGTGTTCAGGGACTGCAAGAGGGTTCAGGGACTGCAAGAGGGTTCAGGCACTGCAAGAGGGATCTGGAGATGCTGGAAGGTGTCCAGAGAAGGGCCACCAGGATGAGCAGAGGGCTGGAGCTCCTCTGCTCTGAGGACAGACTGAAAGAGTTGGGGATGTTCAGTCTGGAGAGGAGAAGGCTCTGAGGTGACCTTCTTGTGGCCTTCCAGGATCTGAAGGGGGNAGGATTCTATAAATCCAGCAGAGGAATGCACAGCAGCCTCACTGCTGACCCACTGTCCTCTGATGTCATCACAGCTGCCTCAGACCTTTTTTCTCTCTCTGAAGAAGTGATGACAGCTTTGGTGGGTCAAGTGACATATGGACCAGGACTGCCTAGAGAGCAGTACTCCAAGTGCCACTGAAGCACATTGGAAACTGAACATTGAACATCTGAATTTCAGCCTGAACGAGAGGAGGGGCGGGGGGGGGAAACCACAACACATTTGGACAGCTTGGAGTGAATCCCATTTCTCCCTCCCACCAAGGAAAACAGATGGCATCAGAAAGATGAACAACATCCTCTCAGTCTATGCTACTGTTCTTAAGGAATAAAAACAGAGAGGAAGAGGAGGATGGGATTGGGAAGGAAGTTTTTTGGTGACTTACAGAATCATAAAATGGTAGGGATTGGAAGTGACCCTCAGAGATCATCCAGTCCAACCCCCCTTGCTAAAGCAGGGCACCCACAGCAGCTTCCAAACCCAGCATCACAATGTTCAGCTGGGCTTGGAAGCTCTCCACACAAGAAGACTCCACAATCTCTCTGGACAGCCTGCTCCAGGGCTCCAGCAGCACCCTCACAACAAAGAATTTTCTCCTCCTGTTCAGGTGGAACCTCTTGGGTTCCAGTTTTCCCTGTTGTCCTGTTGCCCTGTCCCTGGGCACCTTGGAGAAGAGACTGGCACCTTCTTCACAACACCTACCCTTCAGGTATTTGTAAACAGTAAGAAGACTTCCTCTCAGTCTTCTCCAGACTCTACAGCCAGAGGGTCTCTCAGCCTTTTCTCACCAGACAAATCTTCCAGTCCCTTCAGCATCCTCATAGCCTCTGCTGGACCATTTCTAGCATTTGCCTGCCTCTCTTGAACTGGAGAGCCCAGTACTGAACACAGTTCTCCAGATGTGGCCTCACCAGGGCAGAGAAGGTGGGAAGGAAAAGCTCCCTTGACCTGCTGGCCACACTCTTCTTCATGCATCCTCTGAGACCATTTGCCTTCTTGGTCTCAAGGGCACATTGCTGTCCCATGGGTAACTCATTGTCCACCAGGACTCCAAGGTCTTTCCCCATGCAGCTGCTTTCCAGCAGGTCACAGGTGCAGGGAGGTATTCCTCCCTGGGTCCTGAATCCCACACTTGCCTGACTGAACCTCATGAGGTTCCCCTTTGCCCAACTCTCCAGCCTGTCCAGCTCTCACTGAATGGCAGCCACAGCCTGATGGTCTATCAGCCACCCCTCCCAGTTCCACATCATCAGCAAACTTGATGAGGGTAAACTCTCTCCCCTCATCCAGGTGGCTGATGAAGATGTTGGACAAGACTGGAGCCATCACTAACCCCTGGGGAACACCACTAGTTACAGTGCTCAGTCAGTTACTAGTGGTTAGTCACTCACTAATCACAGCTTACAACCACATCATTGAGCCTCCTACCTCAACTCTTCTACCTCCATCTCCAATCAAACTGCTCCTTGCTCCTGGTTAGTCCTGCTGGAATGTTCTTGTAGGAGTTCCCCTCTCCTGAGTTTCATCCTACTATTAATACCTGGCCTCAATTCACTCAGAGGCTATTTATGCCTCCTGACACCTTCACCAACATGCTCCTGTTTGAGTATGAACCTGACAAAAAAGACCCTGGGCTAAGGGCAGGAGGAAATGCAGAAGCAGCAGTGTCACAAAGTCACAGATTCAACCTTGGAGGTTCTTTTGTTGACCTTATCTGGCTAAAATAAAGCCCAAAATGAAACCAATGTCCTAAAATGTTGGAATTTAACTTCTTTGCTTTCTCTATCTTCATTAAAAGGGGGAAAATGAAAAAGTGATGTATGAGGTGGCTTCTTTAGAAGCCAAGTGTCATCACATGTGAGGTGTCCCTGGGCATGGCAGGGGGGTTGGAACTGGATGATCCTTGTGGTCCCTTCCAACCCTGACTGATTCTAGGATTCTGTGATTCCAGGATTCTATGATTCTCTGACTCTATAATTTTGTGATTCTATGATCACATGAAACATTCTTGGGCTGCCCCAAGCTAGTGGGATCAGAAGTGTGGAGCAGGACATAAAAGAGAAGCTAAATGAGGTAGGTTTGCTTAGCTCCAAGAAGAGAAGGCACAGAGTGATTTAACTGCTCTCAACATACCAGGGGGTGGCAGAGAGGACAAAGCTTAAACTCCTCTTGGAGGTGCACAGGAAGAGGCCAAGGTGGCTTGCACCAGATGTAGCAGAAGAAATTCTGAATAAACAGAAGGGAAAAAAAATCTTCACAATGGAGCTGGTCAGATAGAGAGGAGATCAGTGCTGGACAACAGCTAAAGGGTGGGAGCAGGAGGATGGGGTCAGACTCTTCTCAGAGGTGGCCAGAGCAATAGGCACCAAGGGGAACCCAGGAGGTTCCATCTGAACAGGAAGAGAAACTTCTTTGGCATGAAGGTGCTGCTGGAGCCCCGCAGCCGGCTGCCCAGAGAGGTTGTGGAGTCTCCTTCTCTGGAGAGCTTCCAAACTCAGCTGAGCATTGTGATGCTGGGCAAGCTGCTGTGGGTGCCCCTGCTTGAGCTCTGGGTAAGCTCCAGAGGTCACTTTCAAGTTGTGGCAAGGACACAAACACATAAACATGCACCACAAAAGAGAGAAGCTCCTCAGGTTTGAGCATGTTGAGGGGGATGAGGGTGGAAGCTGCTGAACAAGGGGTTTGAGATTTGTGAGCATCAATTTAAAACAGAAGTGCAAAAAAAGAGATTTCACTTTGTCACTCTTAAGATATTATTTAGCTGACAAAGAACCTGTCTTCTGGATTTAGAAGATGATTACAATAGATGTCAGTCTGCCAAAGGAAAAAAGTTCCTGGCAGCTTTGAACAAGTTGTTTCTGGAAATTTTCTTGAGTTCCCTTTGTGTTTGGGTTTTTTTTTCCCTCCTAGAGAAATTTTCTTAAAAGGAGCAACCAGTGCACAGACATACATCTGAAACTAGAAAGCCATGATGGGGGTTGGAAGAGACCTCTGGCCATCATCCAGTCCAACCCCCCTGCTAAATCAGGGCACCCACAACAGCTTGCCCAGGATCACAGTGGCCGGGGGGTTTGGAAGCTCTCCACACAAGGAGACTCCACAACCTCTCTGGGCAGCCTGCTCCAGGGCTCCAGCACCCTCACAAACAAAGAAGTTTCTCCTCCTGTTCACATAGAACCTCCTGGGTTCCAGTTTGTGCCCTTGTCCTGTCCCTGGGCACCACTGAGCAGAGTCTGGCTCCATCCTCCTGCCCCCCACAGATCCTTTAGCTCTTGCTGAGCATTGATCAAATCCCCCCTCAGCCATATCCAGGCTGGACACTCCTTCCTCTCCTCTATTTCTGGAATATTCCATCAGTCATTAAACTAATTGAAACTGGCCCCCACCTCAGAGGACAGCAGCTGCCCTTCCCAGGCAGACTTTACAGTGACTGGAAGTGACTCACCACGATGCAAAGCTGAGGTTTTCAGACTCAGAGGAAAATTGGGGTGGGAGTTTTGCATGTCAACATTTACCTTCAACAGCATAGAAACATCTACTTCTAAAAGTAGCTTTCCATATCAATATCTAACCACAAATATTGAGATTTAAGCATTCTGAAGAGCTCTTTCCCCTCACATGTAGTCTTGGGTAATTCGTTTGCTCTCCTTAGGTGTGTGATTAGCAGTTCACAACTTTTTCATGTCTCACAGGAGGTGATTCTTTCCCCTCAGCACTGGTGAGGCCACACAGAATCAAGAGAATTGTTTCAGTCAGAAAAGTCCTCCAAGATCATTGAGTCCAACCATCAACCCAGCACCACCATGGCAATTAAACCATGTCCCAAAGTGCCATGGCCACAGGTTTCTTGAACACCTCCAGGGATGGTGACTCCACCACCCACCTGGGCAGCCTGTTCCAATGCCTGACCACTCTTGAAGGAAAGGAATCATTCCTCATGTCCAACTTAAACCTCCCCTGGCACAATTTTAGGCCATTTCTTGATACTATGGAGAAGAGACCAACCCCCCACCTCACTCCAGCCACTTTTCAGGCAATGGAGTTCTGCCCTCAGTTCCAAGCTCTGCAGTACAACACAGACATTGGCTTCCTGGAGGGAACCCACTGAAGGGCCAGCAAGATGACAAAGGGACTGAACCATCTGATACACCACACACGAACAAAATACTCTTTTTAGTGTGACCATCACTGAACACTGACAGAGGTTGCCCTAAGAGATTGTGGGGTCCCCATCCATGGAGATCCTCAAATCTGACTGGACACAGTTCTGGACAACCTGCTGTAGATGACTCTGTTCAAAATGGTGTTGGACAAGGTGATCTCCAGAGGTCCTGCCAACTTCAACTGTTCTCTGATTTTGCAATTCACAGCTGGACTTTATGACCTCAAAGGTCTCTTCCAACCTCAACACTGATCATAGACATATATATTTCATCATAGTTTGTAGATTTGCTTGCAAATACAGCTTTCATTTGCTTGCAGACTGAGCTAGCCTGGTTATTGTCAGTGTGGGAAGGGGATTTCAGCTCTCACACTGTTACAGCTAGGGTTTGGAAGGGATCTCCAGAGATCATGAAGTCCAACCCCCCTGCAAAGCAGGACCACTTAGGGCAGATCACACAGGAATGCACCCAGGTGGATTTTGAAGACCTCTAAACAAAGAGACTCCACAACCTCTCTGGGCAGCCTGCTCCAGGGACTCCAGCACCCTCACAATCAAACTACCAAGCCCAAAAGCCTCTTCCAGCCTCAGCACTGATCTGAAAGGTCTCTTCCAGCCTCCACGCTGATGATCTCAAAGCTCTCTTCCAATCTCAGTAGTCCTGTGGTTCTATGGTTCTAATTCCATAAACCTACCTAGTTCAAATGTATTATCTGCTGATTTCCAACACTGAGATGCAGAAGCCTTCTCATCTTTAAAGAGACCAAAGTGAAAAGTCCCAGGAAACCTGAGTCTTTCATTAGTGAAAGGACAGCAGCAGCTAAACCAAAGCCACCTGTCAGGGTAGGCTCCATTTCTCCTTCAGAGCAACTGACCATTTGCTACCAAAGGAAAAGGGAAAACAAAACTTCCTCTAATCTAACCTGAAATGAACATTCCAAGAATGGTGGCTTCATGGAGCCATAGAATGGTTTGGGTTGGAAGGGACCTTCAAGATCATCCAGCTCCACTGGCAGGGACACCTTCCACCAGAGCAGGTTGCTCAGAGCCAACACCTTGGACTTTAAACACCACAGTGAGGTGAACCTCTCTGTGCTCCAAACACAGCCAGCTGCCCTCAGTGTCATATTCTGCACAAAAAATAATCAGGCTGAGCATGAATTAGTGTCTCAAGATGTCATTGGGTTGATGGAAGTCAACACACAGGACGTTGGCTTTATCAACCTCTTGATTGAATGCTCTGAAGACATCGTTTGAGGGCACTGAATCTCAGTGCTAAAGACCTCAGTGGTTCAAGAGCAATCCCAGAGCCAAGGCAAAAAAAAAACAAAAAAAGAAAAAAAAAGGCAAAAAGCCTTTGGTCCATTTTCCTCTCGTTCCACCTTGTTTCAGCTGTAGCCCTGCAGAGTCTCAGCATTTGCAGTCATGTAGAAAAATGAAATACTCAGTGAACTCATTAGGGGAGCAGATGGTCCTGACACCCATGTGGTAGACTGTGAGAACGTTTCTAGACCACTGAAGAGAGCTGCTCCTCCAGTTCACTCACAGGGGGATCAGCCTCCAGACTGGGGGCAAAAAGAAAAAAGGGAAAAAAGAAAAGGGGGAAAAAAGAAAAGGGGGAAAAACAGG
>VXBD01003834.1:0-16183 GCA_013399975.1 Indicator maculatus | reverse complement strand
GGGCTGCTCTCCAGCCAGTCCCTGCCCAGCCTGCATTTGTGCTTGGCATTGCCTCCACCCAGCTGCAGGACCCTGCCCTTGGTCTTGTTGAACCTCCTGAGGTTGGCTTGTGCCCAGCTCTGCAGCCTGTCCAGGTCCCTCTGGATGGATTCCTTCCCTCTGACATCACTAACAGCCACACAGGGTTTAAAATGGATGAGGAAGCCTTAAAAGTGCTTGAAGTTTAGCACCCTCCAGACTGCCCACTCTTGGTACCCTGCTGAGCATTGCAGACTGAGAGCCCTGGGGCTGTTTAGTCTGGAGAAGAGAAGACTGAGAGGGGATCTGATCAATGCCTATCAATAGCTGAGGGGCGGGGGTCAAGCCCATTGGGATGGTCTGCCCAGGGAGGTGGTGGAGTCACCATCACTGGAGATGTTCAAGGGAAGACTGAATGAGGCACTTGGTGCCATGGTCTGGTTGATTGCTTAGGGCTGGGGGGTCAGTTGGACTGGATGAGCTTGGAGGACTTTTCAAACCTGGTTGATTCTATTTTATGATTCCAAGGGGAGGGGGCCAGGCTCTTTTGGGTGGGTCACAGGGATAGGACAAGGAACAATGGGTTCAAAGTTGAACAGAGAAGATTTCAGCTCCCCATGAGGAGAAACTTCTTTGCAGTGAGGGTGCCAGAGCCCTGGAGCAGGCTGCCCAGGGGGGTTGTGGAGTCTCCTTCTCTGGAGCCTTTCCAACCCCAGCTGGCTGCATTCCTGTGCAGACTACCCTAAGTGCTGCTGCTCTGGCAGGGGGGTTGGACCTGATGAGCTCTGGAGGTCCCTTCCAACCTCTGATACACTGTGAGGCTGTGATGAGTACCTAGCCAGCACCAGTCACCACCCAGAGCCCCAGTCAGCAGTGATGCAGGAAAAGAAAATATCTGGGAGGGGGTGGGAAAAACAAGCACACATCAGAAATGAGGGGAGCTGAGATGTTCAGCCCTTTCAGAATAAAGGCAGCAAAGAAAATCACAATTAGTGAAAAGCCTCAGGGAGGCTGCCCACAGCCCACAACAGAACTCAGTTGCTTTGCACAGCTCCCCCCTGGGGGGAAATCTGCTCTCATAAAAGCTTTTAAACAATATTTATAGGTCCTGCAACAATAATATCTGAAAGCCTTTGAAAAGCAGTCTCCAGCTCTTGGCTAGCCTCCTTCCTTATCTTCCCATTGTCCATGGCCAAATAGCTTCTCTGAGGGCCCCACAAAAACTGTTTCAAAGGCAGCTGGAACACGAAGCGCTTCAGAGGTAATAAATGCCCCCAGGAGGTTGGCTTCCAACCTTCATTTTACCCATTCTGCCTACTCTGTCACTTAGTCTTTAATTATCAGTTTGGTTTGGGCTCTCTGAGAGGTGGTGGTGCTCCAGAGCTGAAGGTGAGTATCACAGAAATGCAGAGCATTAGGGGTTGGGAGGGACCTCTTGAGCTGATCGAGTCCAACGCCCCCACAAAGGCAGGGCCAGCTAGAGAAGGTGTCACAGGAACAGGTCCAGCTGAGTTTTACATGTCTCCAGGAGTGGGGACTCCACCACCTCTCTGGGCATCCTGTTCCCATGTTCTGTCATCCCTAAATGAGAGAAGTTAGAATCCTAGAATCCCAGAATCAGTCAGGGTTGGGAGGGACCACAAGGATCATCCAGTTCCAACCCCCCTGCCATGCCCAGGGACACCTCACACTCCAGCAGGCTGGCCAGAGCCTCATCCAGCCTGGCTGCAAACACCTCCAGGGATGGGACCTCAACCACCTCCCTGCACAACCCATTCCAGGCTCTCACCACTCTCCTGGGGAACAACTTCTTCCTCACATCCACTCTCAATCTCCCCACTTCCAGCTTCCAGTTTCTCTTCATGTTTAGATGAAACTTCTTATGTTCCAGTTTGTGCCTGGTACCCCTTGCCCTGATCTAATAACCTCTGTCAGGTATCCCAAAGACACACACTTAGCAATTCTTTGCCATAAACACAGAAAGATGCTCTTTAAGGTCCTTACCAACCCAAACCATTCTGTGAAAGGAGTACTGCATCCAGTTCTGGAGCCTCTGTTCCAAGAGGGATCTGGAGATGCTGGAAGGTGTCCAGAGAAGGGCCACCAGGATGAGCAGAGGGCTGGAGCACCTCTGCTATGAGGACAGACTGAGAGAGTTGGGGCTGTGCAGTCTGAAGAGGAGAAGGCTCTGAGGTGACCTTCTTGTGGCCTTCCAGGATCTGAAGGGGGCTCCAAGAAAGCTGGGGAGGGACTTTTGAGGCTGTCAGGGAGTGACAGGACTGGGGGGAATGGAATCAAGCTGGAAGTGGGGAGATTGAGAGCGGAGGTGAGGAAGAAGTTTGACACCATGAGGGTGGTGAGATGCTGGGACAGGTTGCCCAGGGAGGTGGTGGAAGCCTCATCCCTGGAGGTTTTTAAGGCCAGGCTGGATGTGGCTCTGAGCAACCTGCTGGAGTGTGAGGTCTCCCTGCCCATGGCAGGGGGGTTGGAACTGGATGAGGTCCCTTCCAACCCTAACAATTCTACGATTCCATGAAAGACAAAGAGTCTGATCTGGGAAGAACTCATTGCCAAACCTTCTGCACCAGACACCTGCAGCACCTGAATGCTCAAAACCACTCTAATAATGCTTCAGGAAATTAAAGAAGAGATTTGTTTCATTGGTCCTTGGAAGCTGCTCTGACAGTTACTAAAACTTGAAACTTAAAAAAAAAAAAAGACCATAAATCACAGAATCACTTAGACTGGTAAAGACCTCCAGGGTCATCCAGTCCAACCATTCTCTAACTCAGCCAAGGCTGGTGCTAAACCATGTCCCTCAGCACCACATCTTTGCCTCTTTTAAACCCTTCTACAGATGGTGATTCTTTCTGGGGAGCCAATTCCAGTCTTTGAAAACCCTTGCAGCAAAGAATTTTCTTCTCATCTCCAACCTAAACCTCCCCTGGGGCAACCTGAGGCCATGTTTTCTTCTCCTATCACCTGGGAGAAGAGACCAACCCCCACCTCACTCTAACCTCCTTTCAGGGAGCTGTAGAGAACCAGAAGGTCTCCCCTCAGCCTCCTTTTCTCCAGTTCCCTCAGCTGCTCCTCACCAGCCCTGTTCTCCAGACCCTTCAGCAGCTTCATTGCTCAAAGCTGGAAGAAGTTCTTCTCCATGAGAGTGGTGAGAGCCTGGAATGGGTTGTGCAGGGAGGTGGTTGAGGCTCCATCCCTGGAGGTGTTTGCAGCCAGGCTGGATGAGGCTCTGGCCAGCCTGCTGGAGTGTGAGGTGTCCCTGGGCATGGCAGGGGGGTTGGAACTGGATGATCCTTGTGCTCCCTTCCAATCCTGACTGATTCTAGGATTCTAGGATTCTATGATTGTCTTCTCTGGACCTGCTCTAGCCCTCAATGTCCTTCTTAGAGTGAGGAGCCCCAAAAGAACCCAGAACTCAAGGTATGGCCCCAGTAGAGAGGGACAATCACTCCCCTATTCCTGCTGGCCACACTTTTACTGATGCAGCCCAGGATGCCTGTGGCCTTCTTGGCCAAAATCAAGAACCAAAGAAAAAAAATAAATTAGCCAGAAACAAGCCTCAAAAAATAACTAAAATCAATCCAATCCTTCATCCACTCAATTTAGCAAGCAACTAAAAGTCTATGGATGTCCTGGGAATCCATCAGCCTGCTTAATTATGTGTATTGATAGTGCTCTGTCTATACAGCAGAGAGGAACAGATGCAGCATGAGAAGTTCAGCCTCAGATGAGTAAACCTCAGTTCCACCAGAACAGTAAAGTACTTCTGTCATGCATTGAACTTTTCACTAAATTTTAATGACAAAAATGATAAAACCAGAAACAGGGAAAAGGGCTGAATAAATGCATCCCCTAGCAGAGGTGCAATAAAAAATCATTTATTGCAGTAGAGCAATAAATCACTGAGAACCTGCTTCTGCAAGCAGCACAAAGAGCCCTCAGCCAGGACAGGTGAGGGCTGACCTGCTGGGAAGCACCTCTAAGGAGAAGGACCTGGCAGTGCTGGTGGACAACAAGTTCCCCATGGCCAAGAAGGTCTCCTGGGGGGTGTGAAGAAGAGTCAGGCCAGCAGGTCAAAGGAGGTCCTCCTCCACCTCTGCTCTGCCCTACTGAAACTACATCTGGAGCACTGCCTCCACTTCTGGGCTTCCCAGTTCAAGACAGAGAGGGAATTGCTGGAAAGAGGCTCCCACAGCATCTCTGTGAGGAGAGGCTGAGAGCCCTGGGGCTGGTGAGCCTGCAGAAGAGCAGCCCCAGAGGGGATCTGATGCTCAGCAAGAGCTAAAGGACCTGTGGGGGCAAGAGGGTGGAGCCAGACTCTGTTCAGTGATGTCCAGCAACAGGAGAAGGAGCAACAGGCACGACCCAGGAGGTTCCATCTGAACAGGAGGAGAAACTGAAGGTGCTGGAGCCCTGGAGCAGACTGCCCAGAGAGGTTCTCCTTCTCTGGAGAGCTTCCAAGCCCAGCTGGGCATTGTGCTCCTGGGCAAGCTGCTGTGGGTGTCCCTGCTTCAGCAGGGGGGTTGGACTGGATGATCTCTTCCACCCCTACTGCAGTTCATTGACTTTCTCTGTCTTGGCTCCTTCTCTTCTGGATACCTGCCTAAGTCCATTACTAAAGGATTTCCCACCCAGACATTTTGAAGGCAAACAAATCATTCCAGACCCTGGACTCATCTTGCAAATCTCTCCCTGGAATCACAGCCTGCCAGGTTGGAAGGGACCCCAAGGATCATCTGCTGCAAGCTTTCTAGGTGAGAGCATATTTTAACTGAGATTGCCCAGTACCCTGTCAAGCTGAGTCTTAAAACTGTCCCAAACCTGCCCAGCTCTCTAGAACACAGCCTCACAACATTGATTCTGGGGTTTTTTGTCTGTTAGTTTGTGGGGTTTTTTTCCTTCTGCCCAGAAAACATCATTTTCAGTTGAGAAAGGGTGATCAAATTCTTAATTACCCAGCTTCCACATAAAAATGTCTTTTTGTAGGAGTAAATGTGGGGTATAGAGAGAGAGGTTAAAGTCCACTTTGAATATATGTCCCTTGGTGTCTATTCAGGAACTACTGAGCTGCTAGAAACTGGGAAAAGTGCAAACAGCCACTTAAATAACATCACAGATTCCCTCTAGACAGGCAGGGAGGTGCCTCCTATTTGCCAGCAAAAAGAAAATGTCCCACACACCTCCAAAGAATTTTGGGTTTGATCACTGCTCTGGTAATAGAGAACTGGAGCATGGCCAGAGAAGGGCAGCAAAGGGTCTGGGGAACAGGGCTGGTGAGGAACTGGGGGTGTTCAGCCTGGAGAAAAGGAGGCTGAGGGGAGACCTCATTTCTCTCTACAACCAAAGACAACCAAAACAACCTTTGGTTGTTGGAGTCTCCTCCTTTGGAGAGCTTCCAAACCCACCTGTGTGTCAGAAGGTCTCCCCTCAGCCTCCTTCTCTCCAGGCTGAACAACCTCAGCTCCCTCAGCTGCTCCCCCCCAAGACTTGTCCTCTAGATTCCTCATTCTTAAGTAACTTCACTGAAAGACCTTCAAAGCAGAAATGTCTGTAGAAAACCAAAGCCCACCTGAAGTGAAAGAAAGGGCAGAGCACAGACCTCGAGTCAATACTGGTCAGTTCCCTCTTTGCTCTTTGTTTCTGTTCTCATGCTCCCTTTTCTGGCTTTCTCACACCTCTGCACTGCCCACCTGGTTTGCCAGGAGTCTCCAAGTGCTGCTCCCAGCTCAGCTTGGTGCTCTCTACTCAACATTCATTTGCAGGGAAACTCTGCCTTGCCTCCTTTTTGGACCTGCTGGGTAGACATAGAATCCTAGAATCAGTCAGGGTTGGAAGGGACCACAAGGATCATCCAGTTCCAGCCCCCCTGCCATGCCCAGGGACACCTCACACTGGATCAGGCTGGCCAGAGCCTCATCCAGCCTGGCTGCAAACACCTCCAGGGATGGGGCCTCAACCACCTCCCTGCACAACCCATTCCAGGCTCTCACCACCCTCATGGTCACATTCAACACTGTAGAGATGGATGTGGCTTTTGCCTGCAACTGCTCCAGTTCCATCTCAGTAATTTCCCTTCCCCAAGCATCCACAGTTGGGTTTTTTTCCCCTTCATTGTACAGATGTTCAGACTGATGTGGGCAATCCATCACTCTGAGTTTAACAGCCCCTCACTGTTTCCTCTCACCAGGCCCTCCAAACGTTCTGATGAGACCTTATGGAACCACTTCTGCAGGTGGCTAAAGCTCAAGGTTCAAGTTTCCAAAGCACAGAGAGGAAAAAAAAAGTAAAACTAAGAAAAATATCTTGAATAAGCTCTGCCTTTCCCTGTGCTCCCCAAATCCGAGGGGAATTTGGCTGAACAGGAGTTATACATCAACCACACTTTGAAGTCAAGAAGTCACAGGTTGCAAAAGACCTCCAAGATGATCTCAGAGGTCCAACCACCAACCTAATACCACCATGGCCATTAAACAACATCCCCAAGTGCCACATCCACAGGTTTTTTGAACCCCTCCAGGGATGGTGACTCTACCACCCCCCTGGGCAGCCTGTTCCAGTGTCTCAATGCTGTCACTGGAAAGAATTTCTTCCTAATCTCCAGTCTCAAGCTCTCCTCTTCCAGCTCAAATCCTTTGCTCCTCATCCTATCACTACAAGTCCTTCTCAAAAGTCCTTTTCAGGTGCTGGAAGGCCAGACACTAGAAAGTACTTTTAAGAGGTCTCTGGGACTGTGCTGCTTTCACATATCTCACACCATTTTCATAGAGTCAGAGAATTTTTGTGGTTGGAAAAGCCCTCTAAGATCAGAGGGTCCAACCATTAGCCTAACCTCACCATGACCACCAAACCACGTCCCCAAGAGGCATGTCCACATGTTTCTTGGACACCTTCAGGGATGGTGACTCCCTGGACAACCTATTCCAATCCCTGGCCACTCTGAGATACTTGTTCTGTGTGTGTCAGTTGGAAACAGGCTGTGTGGGTCCTTGACTGATGTCCTCAGCCAAAACGATTCATGCATTGCCCACAGAGGGCTGGAGTGATAGGGAATGAGGGAGTGACAGGAGTGGGGGGAATGGAACAAAGCTGGAAGTGGGGAGATTCAGAGTGGAGGTGAGGAAGAAGTTGTTCCCCAGGAGAGTGGTGAGAGCCTGGAATGGGTTGTGCAGGGAGGTGGTTGAGGCTCCATCCCTGGAGGTGTTTGCAGCCAGGCTGGATGAGGCTCTGGCCAGCCTGCTGGAGTGTGAGGTGTCCCTGGGCATGGCAGGGGGGTTGGAACTGGATGATCCTTCTGCTCCCTTCCAACCCTGACTGATTTCAAATGACCATGACCACCTTCAAATCATAGCATCATGGACTGCTTTGGCTTGGAAGGGATCTTTAAAAGTCATCCAGTCCAAGCTTGCTGCAGTCAGCAGGGACAGCTGCAACTAGAGCAGGTTGCTCAGAGCCCCAAACAACCTGACCTGGAATGGTTCCAGGGGTGGAGCATCTCCCACCTCTCTGGGCAACCTGGGAGAGGGTCTCATGACCCCAGTGTCAAACCTTTCTTCCTTCTGAATCTCCCTCTTTCAGCTGAAAACCATCCCCCTTTGTCCTGCCACAGCAGACCCTGCTGAGAAGACTCCAGGGATGGGGACCCTCCCAGCTCTCTGGGTTTTCCTGGCTGTGTATTTCACCCTCTCTGTTTACATGGGATACATTTGTGCGTGGTTTGGATGTTTCCAGTTTGGAAGTGCCTGTATTTATGTTTGTAGCTCTGTGTTTGTAGATCTGGACATTTCCTGTTTATATTTACAGACTGAGGTACAAACATGGAAAGAATTCAGGTTGTAACTGCANAAGGCCACAAGAAGGTCACCTCAGAGCCTTCTCTTCTCCAGACTGAACAGCCCCAACTCTTTCAGTCTGTCCTCAGAGCAGAGCAGCTCCAGCCCTCTGCTCATCCTGGTGGCCCTTCTCTGGACACCTTCCAGCATCTCCAGATCCCTCTTGGAATAGAGGCTCCAGAACTGGATGCAGTACTCCAGGTGGGGTCTCAGCAGAGCTGAGCAGAGGGGGAGAATCACCTCCCTTGCCCTGCTGGCCACACTTCTCCTGCTGCAGCCCAGGCTCTGCTTGGCTTTCTGGGCTGCAAGTGCTCACTGACAGCTCCTGCTGAGCTTCTCATCCCCCAGCACCCCCAAGTCCCTCTCCTCAGGGCTGCTTGATTATAAAAAAAGCATGTTTGATAATTGGTGCTCAAGAACTGAAAGGCATCACCCATTTTATCCTAATTTTCATATTAAAAATGTTTGTGGATGTCCCCTCCCTGGATGTGTTCAAGGCCAGGTTGGAGGAGTCCTTGAGCATCCTGCTCTCGTGGGAGGTGTTCTGCTCATGGCAGGGGGGTTGGAACTGGATGATCTTTCAGGTCAGACTTCAGGTATTGTTAAGTCAGGTTAGTCCTCTGCCTGGGCCAGAGCAGCAGGGGATTTGCAAAAATCCACCATGGAATCATTTTGGTTGCAAGAGACCTTTTAAGATCATTGAGCCCAACCATTACCCCAGCACTGCCAGGTCAGCACTAAACCATGGCCCTCAGCACCACATTGACACAGCTTTGAAACCCCCCCAGGGATGGGGACTGCCTTGAGCAGCCCGTGCCAGGCCTTGACAGCTCTTTTGGGGAAGAACTTCTTCCTCATATCCAACCTAAACCTCCCCTCAGTTCAACCAAGGAAGCAAGAAGTCCCCCCCAACACAGAGAGCAGAGAGCTAACCCCCACAGCCCCCACTTCTGAAGACCATGGCTGAGCATTACCTCAAGCCTGCCCAGCCCATCTTTACTCACTGATGCAAAACACCAACTCAAGCTCAGTCACTGCCCCAGGCTGTGCATGTCTGCATCACTGCTCTGCTCATCAGCTTCATTCACTCTCTCCTCTGACATGGAATCATGGCCAGTTCACTCGGGACCTGCTCCTCTCAGCCTTCTCCTTTCTTCTTGCCTCCCAGTTACAAATCACCAAACTGCAAAACTGCAGATTCTAATTCCAGAGCCCTCAGCACAGCAGAGACAGCAACCTGTCCAAGCAGGGCCAGAGGAGTCCACAGCAATGCTGGCAGGGGTGGAAGGCCAGGCTGTGAGAGGTGGGGTTGTTCAGCCTGCAGAAGAGAAGGCTCCAGGGAGACCTTCATAGAATCACCCAGCTTGGGAGAGACCTCCAAGCTCACCCAGTCCAACCTAGCACCCAGCCCTATCCAATCACCCAGACCATGGCACCAAGTGCCTCATCCAGGCTTCTCTTGAACATCCCCAGTGATGGTGACTCCACCACCTCCCTGGGCAGCCCATCCCAATGTCAAATCTCTCTCTCTGTGAAGAACTTCCTCCTAACATCCAGCCTGGACCTCCCCTGGCACAGCTTGAGACTGTGTCTCCTCATTCTGCTGCTGGGTGCCTGGGAGAAGACAAACCTTTTGGGAAAGAAATTGTTCCTCATGTTCAACCTAATCCTCCCCTAGAGCACCTTGAGGCTGTTCTTGTCCTATTGCTTGTTCCTTGGGAGAAGAGACCAACCAGACCAACCTCCACCTGGCTCCAACCTTCTTTCAGGGAGCTGTAGAGAGCCAGAAGGTCTCCCCTCAGCCTCCTTTTCTCCAGGTTGATCAAAGAATCATAGAATCACCCAGCTTGGGAGAGACCTCCACGCTCACCCAGTCCAACCTATCCCCCAGCCCTATCCAATCACCCAGACCATGGCACCAAGTGCCTCATCCAGGCTTCTCTTGAACATCTCNCCAGACCATGGCACCAAGTGCCTCATCCAGGCTTCTCTTGAACATCTCCAGGGATGGTGACTCCACCACCTCCCTGGGCAGCCCATTCCAATGTCAAATCTCTCTCTCTGTGAAGAACTTCCTCCTAACATCCAGCCTGGACCTCCCCTGGCACAGCTTGAGACTGTGTCCTCTGCTGGTTGCCTTGGAGAGGAGACCAGCCCCCACCTTCTGGAGGCCTTTCAGGACTTAAAGTTGTGGATCAGACTATTGAGCAGGGCATCTTGTAACAGGACAAGAGTTGATGGTTTGAACTTAAAGAGGGAGATTTAGACCATATTTTAGACATTTTGGACACTGAGGGTGGTGAGAACTTGGCCCAGGTTGCCCAGAGAGGTGGGAGATGCTCCATCCCTGGAGCTATTCCAGGTCAGGCTGTCTGGGGCTCTGAGCAACCTGCTCTAGTTGAGGACAACCCTGCTGACTGCCAGGGGGGTTGGACTGGATGGACCTTGAGAGATCTCTTCCAACCCAAAGTATGTCATAGTTCTATGATCTTTTGCTGCAAAATGCATTGGCCAATATTGTGCAGCTGGTGATAAACCAACAAAACCCAAATGAACAAACAGACAAAAACAAAGAAAGAAAGGAAAAAAGAGGGGGAAAAAACAGTTTTTCTTTTAAAAATCCCTACAGTGAGTGAAAAAAAAACCAAACCCAAGCAACACCAAACCCCCAAGGCTCAGGCTCCAGGTGAAATATTAAGGATGCATTTTGTTTCCATCACAGAGGAGCAGAGAGGCAGCAGTTCCAGGCTGTGTCAGAGCCCCTCCATAACCTGAAACGTGGTGAGGCTGTGTCTCTGCATCTGTATCTGTCACAAGAGATTCTGCTCCAACCTACTGACACCCTCCTCATGAACATCACAAGGCACCAACCACAATTTTGGGGTCAGATTCAAAAAAAAAAGAAAGAATTCCTTGACTCTCCCAGCCCCACATGGATTCAAATGTCATTTAACACTCAGGGCTGCTGGTGGTGATGAAACCCTCAGCAGATGTGTGAAGGGTGGTCCTGCTAAGAGGAGGAGGAGGAGGAGGAGAAGGTGGCCTCAAAGAGATATGGAGACAAGGAGAGGTGGCCAGTGTGGAGCTGATTGTCCTCAGTCAGCCTGGAGGAGCAGGACTCCTTCAAAAGAGCAGCCCAGAAGGTCAATGCCATCCTGGGCTGCATGAAAAGAAGCATGGCCAGAAGATCAGGAGAGGTGATTCCACCTCTGAGATGCCTGAGAGATGCCACCCTGCTTTGGTGAGACCTCATCTGGAATACTGTGCCCAGCTCTGGAGCCCTCAGAAGAAGCAGGACATAGACCTGCTGGAGTGCTCCAGAGGAGGCCACAAAGATGATCAGACAGCTGAAGCACCTCTCCTACAAGGACAGGCTGAGAGACTTGGGGCTGTTCAGCCTGGAGAAGAGAAGGATCTAGGGAGACCTCAGAGCAGCCTTCCAGTACCTGAAGGGAGCTGCAGGAGAGCTGGGGAGGGACTGTTTTCAGGACTAGGGGCAATGTTTTTGAACTATAGCAGATTTAGAACATTTTGAAGAAGTTCTTTAATACTGAGGATGGTGGAATACTGCAACAGGTTGCTTGGAGGTGTGGTGGAGGCCCCATCCTATACAGGCATTGATTGTTAGGCTTGATGGGGCTCTGAGCAACCTGATTTAGCTGGGAATATCCCTACTGACTGCAGGGGGGTTGGACTAGAGAACCTTTAAAGGTCCCCTCCAACCCAAAACCAGTCTGTGATTCCATGAAGGAGCTCCTCTTGGCTTCCCATCTCAAGCATGTTTCCTTGAGACTGCATTGCCTGCAGCCTCCAAACCTGGGGAGAAGGATTGGTGTCACTGTGGGGTGCCAGCAAGCTGGCATGAAGGCCACCTTGTAGTAACCTAAGGCAGCCCCAAATCATCCTCTTACCATTCACAGAATCCCAGCAGGGTGGTGGATGGAAGGGACCTCTGGAGATCACCCAGCCCAACCCCCCTGCTAAAGCAGGGGCACCCACAGCAGCTTGCTCAGGATCACAATGGCCAGGGGGGTTGAAATCTCTCCAGAGGAGACTCCTCAGCCTCTCTGGGCACCCTGCTCCAGAGCTCCAGCACCCCCACAGTGAGAGTTTCCCCTCCTGTTCAGATGGAACCTCCTGGGTTCCAGTTTGTGCCTGTTGCTGGAATGGGACAGGTGGTAAAGGGTCTAGAAGGTGGTGAAGGGTCTGGAGAAGAGGTGTGGGGAGGAGCAGCTGAGGGACCTGGGGTTGGTTAGCCTGGGGAAAAGGAGGCTGAGGAGAGACCTCCTGGCTCTCTATAACTCCCTGGAAGGAGGTTTGAGCCAGGTGGGGGTTGGTCTCTTTTGCCAAGGAACAAGTGACAGGCTGAGAGTGTCTTCAGAGATTGTGTCTGCACACATCTGGAGCCTTTCACCTCATGTTCTGAGAGAGTTGGTCAGAGGTGTCAAAACACAACTGCTTAAGCTGGAAAAGAGCTTTGTGATCAAGTCCAAGCATCAGCTGAACACCACCATGCCCAATAAACCACGTCCCAAACTGCCATGTCTGCATTGCTTTTGAACCCCTCCATGGATGCTGACTCCACCACCTCCCTGGGCAACCTGTTCCAGGGCTTGGTCCCTATTTTACTGAATACACATTTGGCAATATCCAACCTCAATTGGATTACAATCACCTCTTTTGTGCCATATTGCACATCCTCACCAGGAAGAACTCCAACAGCCCAAGCAGCTGCTGGCCCAAATGATGAAGAGAGAAAAAAGGATAATCTGGATAGTTACAGAGCTGGCATCTTGACACTGATCCTCCACAATGCATTGGAAGAAGCAACTCACAACAAGAATTACAGCAGCTTAATAAAATTAATGCTGCCACACATGTGTATAGAGGGAAAAAAAAAAAAAAGAAGGAAATTGGAGCGTCAAAGTGGCCTAGCAGATTTCTTTTGATGGGATTACAGGTATGGGAGATAACAGGAGCAGGGGGAAAGCAACATCGTTCAGCAGGCGTTGGATTTGCTCCTGCAGCACTTCTGACAGAGAAATCAGGCTGCTGGGAATCACTACACTCCATGGAACAGACTTGAAAAGCACAAGAGAGTTTAGAGGAGAGGCTTAATTGTACAGGGAGAACCACCACAGAAGGAGAGAGGTTTTAATCCAGGTCCCAGGGGAGTTGGAACTGGATGAGCTTTAAGGTCCCTTCCAACCCAAACCATTCTGTGATTCTATGATCACCATCACCCTTGAGAAGAAGGATGAAGCAAATGACTTGGCTGGGTTGGGATGGACTTGATACCCAAGAGTGCAACCTAAGGGTTCTATGAAGGTATGTCACACCCTGGGACATCCTGGCCAAACACTGTCCTATCAGTGGGTGAAAAAAACCCCACACTATCAGGTAGAGGAAAGGACTCCAGGATAGGAAGCAGTGAAAAAAGACTTTGGGTTTGTTCAGCCTGGAGAAGAGAAGGCTCCAGGGAGAGCTTCTGGTGGCCTTTCAAGACTGAAAGGGGCTGAGCAGAGAGCTGAGGACAGATGCCTTAGCAGGGCCTGTTGTGACAGGATGAGGGGGGATGGCTTGAACTAAAAGAGAGAGATTCAAACTGGAGAGAAAGGAGAGAGGTTTGACACTGAGGGTGGTGAGAGCCTGGCCCAGGTTGCCCGGAGAGGTGGGAGATGCTCTACCCTGCAACCATTCCAGGACAGGGGCTCTGAGCAATCTGCTCTGGTTGCAGATGTCCCTGCTGACTGCAGATGGATTGGACTAGATGGAGCTTAAAGGTCCCTTTCCACCCAGACATGATTCTATGACTGTGGACTACACAAAACTGCTGGGTACAGCACAAACAACATGAGAAATGAGCTAACTTTGACAAAGACATCTGAGAGAGTCAAAAGGAGAAGTCCCACAGAACTGTTGAGGTTGGAAGAGACCTTTGAGACCAAGTCCAACCACTCGCCTAGAGGTCATGATCCTCCCACTGCTGCTAAGCCACTGCCACTAAACCATGTCCCTCAGCATCTTCTACACACCTCCACCACCTCCCTGTGCAGCCTGTTCCAGTGCTTGAGAACCCTTCCTGGGACTAATTTTTTCCCTAACATCCAACCTAAACCTCCCTTGGCACAACCTGAGGCCATTTCCTCTGGTCCTGTCACTTGTTGCCTGTGAGAAGAGACCAACCCACCACAATCCTGGGCCAGAAGAAATTTGTTTGGGGCATTAGGAGATTTGGAATGAACCCAGAATATTAAAGTAAGAGCAAAGCCATCAGCCTGTTCTGTGTGCTCCCAGCAGCTGCCTCATCTTCTGCAGGACAAGGCTGCTCTGATGAACCAGACTGTGCAGGGTATATTAATGAGACCCACACTCCAAAGCCTCAGCCACCACAGCAATGTTCTTCTGAATTAGGAGAAGATCCAAATATCCATTTCTGACACAGCCCAGCTCCTGTACAAGCTCATTCCTTCCAAATAAAGCTGCAAGAGATCAAACCTCCAATGTAAAATGCTAGCAGGAGAAGAAATGTTCAAAGAGCAGTGACTAAAGGAAAGCCTTCCCAGTCCATCAAGCCCCACTAAATGCTGGAGAAGTCAATTAAAAGCAGGGAGAAGTACTCAGGTGTGCTGGAGAGGGCTACAGGTTCTTCATTAGCCATGACTATATGGAGGAGAAGTCACATCCACTTAGCTCTGGAGGGAAGGGAATAAGAACATGAAAAGAATCACAGAATGGGGTGGGTTGGAAAGGACCACAAGGATCATCCAGTTCCACCCCCCTGCCATGGGCAGGGACATCATCCACTAGCCCAGGTTGCCCAAGGCCCCTTTCAACCTGGCCTTGAACACCTCCAGGGAGGCGGTGTCCATGATCTCCCTGGGCAACCTGTTCCAGTGTCTCACCAGCCTCACTGGAAAGAATTGCTTCCTAATCTCCAGCCTCAATCTCCCCTCTTCCAGCTCAAAGCCTTTGTTCCTTGTCCTGTCACTACAAGCCCTCCCCAGCTCTCCTGTAACCCTCTTCAGGTACTGAAAGGCTGCTCTAAGGTCTCCCTGGAGCCTTCTGCTCTCCAAGCTGAAGAGCTGCAATTCCCTCAGCCTGTCCCCATAGGAGAGCTGCTCCAGCCCCCCTCTGCTCAGCAGCTTTGACATCCCCAGCAGGCTGATGATCACAGCCCTTCTCCTCCAGAGGAGCTTCCTTTTCAGTGTGCCTTTTGTCCAGAAGGATGAAGGACACACTCATTGATGTCTTCCCTCCTTTAATTCTTTTTAACTACATCTGTTTGCCTTTCAGAGAGCCAGAGGAGATGCTGACACATCTCCAAGCTTTTTCTTAGAGAGTCAGGAGCGAAAATAAATCCTGCCCATGTGGATAGGAAGTTAATTAATCCACACACCCATGATTAACAAATGGAACATGTCAAAGGAGCGGCTGAGGGAACTGGGATTGTTTAGTCTGGAGAAAAGGAGGCTAAGGAGAGACCTTCTGCCTCTCTACAATGCCCTGAAAGGAGGCTGCAGCCAGTTTGGGGCCAGCTGGGGACACTCTGCAAGACCCACCTTTGAAACAACACCTTTTTTATCTGTCACAGGGCAAGGCATGGGTTGAAAAAGGGAAAACAACAACCAAAAGGTCATTCTGACCAACCTGGAAAGTTTTCAGCTGGTGGAAAGGATCCAAAATAATTATTTAGGGAAGTCCATTCTAAAACCAATGTAGACCAAAAAAAAAAACCAAAAACATTCTAAAGCCAATGTAGAAACAAAAAGCAACCCTCCAAACCCAGCTGCTGAGGGTGCAGGGGCTCAGATTCCTGCAACATTTAGTCACTGCACTCCCAGCTTTGAAGTAAGCCCTGACTTATGCAAGAGCTTAAGATGTGCTCCTCCACCAGCAGCTCAGAGAAGACAGAGAGGAGAGAGGAGTTACATAACGGAGCAGAGCGCAGGCTGAAGAGCAGCAGAACCCCGCTCTGAATTCCTAATCAAGCACTGAGTACCACTCAGTCTACTGAGAGGACTGAACTATCAGCCAGGACAATTTATTGGCAGAAAACTGGAAGGGTTTCCCACAATTCCTGAGCTTCTCACAGCCCATGGAGCAGGGAATACAGGACAGGGCTGTGCGGCGGTGCGGGCAGGATGACAACCGTCACGGCAAGGCTGGGAGCACAAGAGGGCACAGGACACAGCAGCTTTGCCTTCTCTGCTGCTTTTGCCTCTCAAGGGCAGCAAGAACAGACACTGGCTACCTGCAGAGTGGTCCTGCATCACAAACATCAGCAAAGGAACACCACAGACATCAGGCAAGCAACA
>VXBD01003833.1:97513-160967 GCA_013399975.1 Indicator maculatus | reverse complement strand
AAATAAAGTTTTTTTTTTTTTTTTCAGGAGGGGGAGGCAGATGTAGAGGAGATCGCTTTTTGGTAAAGAAATGGTCCCAACCCCACATATGTATGCAAAAGCAAGGAATTTGTCTAAAGCAGTGATGACATGACCAGAAACATTCCCACTTCATAGTCAGAAGCCAGTTTTCGGCAAGATTATGTGGACTGCACTATGCCATATTTCTTTGTAGGACCAAGGAGGGAACCATTAAATTGTGATCCACAGGGATTTGTTGTACTGAAGATGTTAATCAATGTTTCATTGACTATTCATGCAAACACAGACAGCCCCCACCGCTGTTGGCTTTCAGCTTTAAACTCAGCCTAGAACCACTATGAGCTTTAAATCCTGTCAGCAGCACTCTGAAAAGTCTCTCTGAGACACAGCCAAGATGCAGGCAGTGTGTTGGGAACATTACCAAGAGGGAACTAGACTGTCCTTTCAGTACAGAATGTTTTCTTCAATTAAAAAAAAGAGAGAAAAAAGAAAGAAAAGGAAGAAAAAAAAACCCCCACAACCCAAAAACCAGTGATCTGGGATTTGAATAAACTTGTAAGATTTTGATCTCCAAGTTTATGTAATTTTTTCCATGCTTCTCAGAGAAATGTATTCCACAATTTATATAAAAAAGTTCCATTTTCTTGTAAAACTATTGACATTGACAACATATCCCAGAATTCTCCCACGTGCCCCTCTCTGGCAGCTGGCAGGACAGGCATTGCTGTCACTGGAGCCTGCTGGGTCCAGAGGGACCATGGGAAGCTGCGTGGGCAAACTTGTGTACAGCACAGATTCCTCCCGTGCTGATGTGAGGTGGAACAACACACAAAGAAGCACCTTCCCTGCCACCCTAAGGCCCATGGTGTGTGTCACACTTCAGCAGATTCACAATAAAGAGGCACTGAGTGGAGCAGGTGTTTTCAAAACTGTATGCACATACATGCTTTTTTGGGTACACTTGTCTCAGTCTGCTTGAAGTATATTAGCAGGTTGCTCCCTAAAGGGATACAACTCAAAATTATGTGTTTGCCACTCCTATAGGAAGGTTGCCACTCCTGCATCAGAGGCTGGACCTAACCTGCTTCTCAGCTGCTATTGTTCACAGTCCAGCTATTAGTGTTCACTGCAATAAGCTCTGGATTTACAAGCACATGGTGAGATGCTCTTTCATAGCAAGACTGGCAGCACATGGGTGTCAGCTGGGCTGTATCCTGCTACTGAGAAATTAGTCAAGGAATCATGATGATCTTAGAGGTCTTTTCCAACCAAAACAATTCCATGATGCTACGAGTTGTGTGGTGGTTTAAAACTGTCTTTTTAGTTTTTCTATACAAAGTTCAAGCAGAGAAGGTGAAGGAATGTAAATAAGTCACTATTGGGTGTAAGAAAGCAAAATAATGATTGTTCCAAACACTTCCATTGGATAGATAGAAATGTTTAAGAACCACTACTCAAAACAAAGTTGGCGCAGTCACAGTCTGAGTTCACAACTTGCTCGGCTTCTGTCTGGCTGCTTCTNCTGAGCTAGCCTGGTTATTGTTGGTGGGGGGTGGAATTTCAGCTCTCACACTGTTACAATTTGGGACGCAGCAGATGCAGAGGAGAGCCTGGCCTCAATGGTGGCTACCACTCGCTGCAAGAATACTTCCAAGCAACCCAAACAAAGCTGTAAATATGGAGAAGAGGACTGAGGAGATCAAACCTACTCTAATGACAACTTTGTAGATGTTTTTACGTGAACCTGTCTTTGAAGCAAAATTTAGGCAGTTCTATGTCATCCTGATGTAAGAGAACTGCAAAGCAATCATTTGGTAGCAGTTCAGAGGGCAAGACAGCAAAACAGAAATTATCAAATTTGCAAAGAAATAAGCAATTGCATGGTTAGAAGAGCAAATGCTGTTCATCTGGATGTTTAACAGTGTTTATTAGACCAGGTTAAGGATGAAAAAAGATCTATTTTTCCGAATCACTTGACCTAGCCCTAGGAAAGCTTGTACCAGCCTGCATACTTTTGGTTATGTTACAGCTCACTATAGCCTTTGAGGGACTATGCAAGCCAGGTAGAACTGGTATATGCCCTGGTGTTGGTGCAAAGTTTACCCTTTTCCAACAGGTCTCTTGCCTCAGAGGATGCAGGAAAGACAGTGGTGAAACTTCATAAGCTATCTTCACATCTGCAGGGGATTTCCACACCAGCCAAGTCCCCAGGAAAGGTCTTGAGACAGGCTGTCACTCTCTGAAGAGCAGTAGCAGTATCCTGACCTTGTGCTCAGAAGATGTTCATACAATTTTATTTGAAGCAAATCTAAACAGAGGGAAAAAAAAAAAAAGAAAGAGAGAAACCCCCCCAAAACTCTTAAGTGGTGGTTTGAGCAAAATTTGCTCTTTGCTCGCTGTTTTCACTTAAGTTACAGTTGTAAAGAGTGCTGTTCCTTATCTCTGCAAAGACTGGATCTGATTTGGTATGAAGAACTATGACCGTAAGAGCCAAAGCTAACCAGGACCAGGTTAGGCAGGAACTAATCTTGGGTGGCATTATTTCGGAGGAGACTTGTTTTTGCTACAGATAATCCAAGTTATGGTTAAACAGTGCCAAAGCAGAAGAGAATAATGTGAAATTTTGTGCACACGGAAGCACTGACTTTGAGACTCTAAAAGCAAGTTTGTGTTGGGTTTTTTGTTTGTATTTTTTATTGTTTCTTTGTGGGGTTTAATTATTATTATAGCGATTATTATTTATTATTTTATTATTATTTTAATTTTTCTTCCTTTTTTCCTCTTTAAAAAAAAGTTTTCATTTTAAAGGAAGTAAAGATGGTGTGAAAGTACTTATGATACAGTGGAACCATAGTGCTTTTCTCTGTGCCCAGGCTTTTACATCCCAAGTCATTTAATGCTCAGAGCCTACTGCAGCATGCTGGGTTTCCTCTGGCACCTGAGCTGTTGCTCAGTGGGGAAACTATGTTCTTTGCTGTGACAGAAACAACTCAGGTTTGATCACAAAGACAAGTGTCAAAGGGCTGAGCTGTGGGATCTCTACTGGTTCAGGTGGCTAAATGCCACCAATGCACAGCTTTGACCCTCTCTGCCTGAAATGTTCATCAGAGATAGTAAGTGCTTCTCTATCATGTAGAAGCCTTACAGGGATAAGTGAACAAATTTTCAGAAGGAGCCACAATGTTGCTTAGAACAACACTGTCAGTGTTATGAAACGTCTTGTGCTTTCCAGCCAGTACAGACTTGCAGGACAAGCAAGGGGGCTGCAGCTCTCCCATCAGCAACTGCTTGGTCTTGTGCATGTGCTACTGTTCATGTTTGGTTGGCATATCCACCTCATTCTCCCCACTTTGTGTGGCAGACATATCCTCTTTATTTACGGTGCAGTGTAAACAATGAATAGTAGCATTGTTAGGTGGGATACAAATAAATTGAACTACTTTAGAATTTTGCATCTTAAGAAAAAAAGTAAATGATTAGGTACTATAGTTGCAAGCATTTCATTTTATACACTACTTCCAAGAAGAAAAATATTCCAAACTAAGAAGAAGTGTTGATCAGTTAAATATCCTGATGCTTGTCCCTTCCTCCAGTAGTTACAGTGCTGTCATGCTGTTTTACAAGACATTAAGCCAGTCACCAAGTGGAGAAAATACCATGCTAAAGTTTTCCTGGTTTATTCCAGGGAAGGACCCAAATTATGGCCTTATAAACAGTGTGATGGTGCTGTTATTGTGCTGGTGCTACAAACTACTTATAATACAGTTTTGACTAAGCTTTTCAAAACATTCTCAGGAGCTGGTGAACAGATAGAGTGCATGATGCTAAGTAGCATAAAGCAGAGTGGGAAACCTCACAGTAGCATATGTCCACTCAGGAAAGCTGTCCATGAACCAGGACCTAGCACAATGTCAGATGCAATTCCTCATGGCAGTCTGGATCAGTATCAAATTGGGGCTTGACAATGTTTCTCATGGAATTTGCAACCTTTTCTCATCTTCTGGCAGGATAGGAAACAAACATTTCATGAGAAAAACTGTTATTTTGGTTTTTCTAATTTGAGTTAGAGTGTCATGATCAAAGACAGCTTAGCTAACTTGTTTTGAGCATTGCTACAAAATGTCCCACCTTGCCTTTTACAGTTTACCCAGGTCTTTCTACAATATTCAAACTGAAAGGAGATATTTTCCTTAAGCACACTAAGATACTAACAATCAAAACTATGTATAAGCTCCCTAGCCCAGAGATAAAGATGATGTTTTGGTACAAACCCCTAAAACAGTGTCTAAAACTAACTAGGTGGGAGAGCAGAGCACTGATAGCTCAGCAGACTTCTACCCAAAGCTCTATTGCAAGAAAAATGAAGTTTTGATCAAAAATGTCTGCTTCCAGCAGAAAATGTTGAATAATAACAAATATCTGCTTGGCAAACCTAAGTATCTGGGTCAACAGGAAAAAATCCATTTTGGGAACGCTGATGGCAGCATGAGGGCTGAAATGTGGCTGTCTTATGGCCCACGGGGGTGGATGCCCTAGCCATGTGTCATCTCCCATGGCACTATAGCCAGGCACTTTTAGTGCTCACATTGTGTCTCAACAAGAAAGAAGGCTGGGATGCTGGCTCACAGAAGGAGGCCTTGCTCATGTGAGAAATCTTTGCTAGCACTGGCAGGTCAGAGGAGAATGCACAACGTAGACATGGCAACTTGCCAGTTACTCAGGGAGAAACCTGCAAATGGCATCCAGGTACTCCTGAAATTCATCACATACATGAACTTCTCCAAAGCCTGGAGCTCTTTAGGTTGCAATGTATTTCCTTAACCTTTGAAAGATCTGGGTTGCACAGGAACTAAAACCGAAAATAAAATTAAAAAATAAATCACAGTTTTCATCTGGGGAATCTACACTTGCACCTTTGACTTGTGATCAAGAAAAAAAAAAAAAAACAAAAAACCCAAAACCCAAACCAGACTGAGATCAGGCTGGAGGCAAACTAACTTTTCTAGTATTTGAAGGCAGATTAACTTTTCTGGTATTTGTAAATACACCAGAGAGGAAATCTCACTGCGTTTAATGCCAGGATGTACTTGCTTGTTGCCTCTAGTAAACTAAATTTCTGGATAAAATTACCAATGGGCATGTGTAAGATTTATTTTAATGACATCATTACATAGGAATCTGGCAGAACTTCACATAAAATAAGCAATACACAAGGAAGTCTATTCATTTTAATATTTTGAATGACTCTGTGGATGATGATATGGAAAGCAAAGCTCTGATGCTTTAAAGCTAAGTAATACTATACAAAAAGAAGGCATAAACAAGGCCTACTCACATTGTCCAAAAAAGGGTAACAATTAACTAAGAAGTGGGATTTTGTTCAAGGCCTCAGTATAATTATGTATTTTATATCTCTTTCAACACAACACTTTGTTTAACCATGGGAACATTCATGCAGACTTATAACAACATTTCCATACTGTACATTTATTGTAGCTACTCATTAAGTCAAATTGCTAGCACATGAAGTCATGTGGAAAAAAAGAAGGATTTAAGACATAACGTTTACAGGATGCAAGCACGAGAAGTGAAGACCTTTTCATCAAACTCTGGCTTGCAGTCAAAGCAAAATTCCAGTGACCATGTAGAGGAGAGCTAAAGGGAAGGGTTATTATCAATTTGAAATTTATTTTACGTTCCATTTCATAGCAAATTACAACTCTCATCAAGCTGATTCTTACATATTTATGTGTTGCTACTCGTACAAAAACAAACAAAAGCATGTTAGGAAGCTAATCTCTAGAAACTTTTAAAAAAGAGAAAGCAGAAGAAGCATTACTGCAACCACTCTTTTAATAATTGTCAAAGTGCTGTTGTTCTCACTCTACAATGATCCATATTGAAGTTTTCACTAAGAGTTGTAAACCACAATGTAATTAAGCAAAAAGAAATAGTGGGGTGTAAAGAAAGTTCCAGTGATGTCTTTACTCTTGAAGCCAGATGTATGTGTTCAGCAAATGGAACTTTCACCTTGGTTCGTTCTTCAGTTAGACTACCCCATGAGTATTGTTTTCAATTTTGGAGTCCTCACTACAGAAAAAGACATTGAAGTGCCAGAGCACACCCAGAGAAAAGCAGCAAAGCTGGTGAGGGGTCTGCAAAACAGCTCTCAGGAGGAACAACTGAGGGAACTGGGGTTGTTTAGTCTGGAGAAAAGGAGGGTATCACTCTGTATAACTACGTGTAGACTACCTGTACAGAGGTTGTAGCGAGGTGAGTATTGGTCTCTTCTCTCTAGTAACAAGTGACAGCAGGAGAGGAAATGGTCTCAAGTTGCATCACGGGAGGTTTAGACTGGGTATTAAAGAAAATTCTTCACTGAAAGGTTTATCAAACACTGGAATAGGTTTCCCAGAGAAGTGGTTGAGTCACCATCCCTGGAGGCATAGATGTGGTGCTAAGGGACATGGTTTGCCATTGGACTTGGTAGAGTTTGGTAATGGTTGAATTCAATGCTCTTAATGATTCTATGAGTCTATGACACATTCACACTTCCTTTCTGTGCAATTTTTTTGAATCTTAATGTTTGCTTACTCAGTGTTTATCACATGAAGCCATATTTTACAAGTTAACTAGACATAAAGCTGCAAGCTCTACTGCTTGGTATCCCCCTTCTCCTTAGCTGTTTTCCTGTCCCTTTTGTAGGTGAATCAGTCCCACCTCTGTGCCCTGTAAGTTCATGAGACAGATCCTCCTGGAGGCACTGCTGAGACAGAAGAATAATGAAGAGGTGATTTGGTATAATCAACATTGCTTCACCAAGGGCAAATCCTGCCTGACAGACCTGGTGGCCTTCTATGATGAGGTCACAACATTAATAGATGAAGGCCAAGCAACTGACATCATTTACCAGGACCTGAACAAAGACTACAACACTGTCGTGCAGGATTTCCTGGTGTGAAGTCTGGGTTTGATGGATGGACCATTCAGTGGATAAAGAACTGGCTTGATGGCTGCTCCCAAAAGGGGGCTGTCAATGGGACCCTGTCCAAGTGGAGGTCAGTNGTACACCTGCAGCCCAGAAAGCCAATCACATCCTGGGCCACATCAAGAGAAGCATAGCCAGCAGGTCAAGGGAGGTGATTCTCCCCCTCTACTCTGCTCTGGTGAGACCCCACCTGGAGTGCTGAGTCCAGTTCTGGAGCCCCATTACAGGAAGGATCTGGATGTGCTGGAAGGTGTCCAGAGAAGGGCCACCAGGATGATCAGAGGGTTGGAGCACCTCTCCTATGAAGACAGTCTGAGAGAGTTGGGGCTATTCAGTCTGGAGAAGAGAAGGCTCCAAGGAGACCTCATTGTAGCCTTCCAGTATCTGAAGGGGGCCTACAAAAAACCTGGGGAGGGACTTTTTAGGATGTCAGATAGCAATAAGACAAGGAGGAATGGAGCAAAACTAGAAGTGGGTAGATTCAGATTGAATGTTAGGAAGAAGTTTTACACCATGAGGGTGGTGAGACACTGGACTGGGTTGCCCAGGGAGGTGGTAGAAGCCTCATCCCTGGAGGTTTTTAAGGCCAGGCTGGATGTGCTTCTGGGCAACCTGATCTAGTGTGAGGTGTCCCTGCCCATGGGAGGGGAGGTTGGAACTAGGTGACCCTTGGGGTCCATTCCAACCCTAACAATTCTATGATTCTATGTTTTCAGATCTGTGTTTCAGAACGGGTACCTTGGTGTCCTGCCTTCCTCTGTTGGAGGAAGGTACAATTGGTACTACTCTTCCCCTTTTTTTTCCCCTAGGCTGGCAATATTCTTCTACCATTTTAGCAAGAGTTTCATGATGCATCTCCAAAATTCAATTACATTTTCCTTGAAAGTAAAAAATGTGTGCTCTTTTCCACTAATTTATCACTGGTTTTACTGACCCAGAATAGGGACAGCGATTATATACCGATGAATATGATAGGCTAAGGAAACTTGGATTTTTAATGCTGTATTTTTCATTAACCTATCAGCAGCAGTCTTAGAAAACCTGGTTAGTTATTTAGTTGATACTCTGCATTCACCTTTCCTTCCCACTTGTGCAAGAGAAAAGATTTGCTTATCTACCTTGACTTGGTAAATGCATGTATTGGCAGGCACACTTCCTCAGTGTTTGCTTCCGAAGACAGCTATGTTCTAGGTAAACTCTCAGAAGCCAATTCCCCGGACTGTGCTGCAATTTTCCCACCTGTACAGTGCTTTCTTTATAAACCTCCTCAATGTCTACTGTATCCCTACTAAGTATTAATAATATTACAGTTGATTTGTTTTCAGATGGAAAGATTATGTTTTAGGCAGCATTTTTTCCAAACATTGATGTATTGTTGTTTTTTTATCCCTGGAATGTATAATCACAGTGGATTGCAAATTTAAAAAATCCCAAGGAGTAAGTTTATTAGCTGCTGAAATACATTAGTGCTCCTGGACTTTGAACTAGGAATAACGATAATAGCTTTTCCTGGGAGTGGAATCTTTTCCTGACAGATTTTTTTCTCATGTTAGATTAAATTATCTTTGTACTGCTTTAGCTTTACTGCTACATAAATAGGTCTTTCTTAGCCTGCCTTTGTGTGAGAGGACAGTAAATACAGCTTGCTTTTTCATCTGAGTTACTTATTGTATAGCGATGGTTAGCCAGATGATGACTGTTGTTGGGCAAGCTCAAGAAAGAATCCAAGCCTGTGATCTTTCCTGTTGCCTAAGAGGCCTACTTGTTTATGGTAGCTGTTATACCTGCAAGGCCTGTGAAGAATTACAGAGACAAACAGAAAGCAGGGCCTGGAGAAACTGCTGATGGCTTTGCCTGTATATCTTGGTTCTGCCAGTGCTCTGTGTAAAGCCTTTATGGAGAACACTCACTGTTTGTGGCCATCCAGCTACTGTACTGGCACTTACGGAGAGCAAAGCAATGGCAACACAGGGCAGTTCTTCATTAATATACCTCTCTATGCTTAATGTCAACTCATCAAATACTTTTTTCTTCTGTTGAGTTTGAAGCAGGCTCAGATGCTCTTGGTGCACTGAAGAAGCAGGGTTTTCATTGTACAACCTCCCTGCTCCATTTGATCATTTGATATACACTACCCTGGTCAAATATCTGGGTTGTTTAGAAAGAGAATGCCTCGGTCTATGGATGCTCCGTTGCTTGGGATAGAAGATGTTTTGTACGGCACTTTCACACGGGGGCTTACCCAGACCTCCCTATTCAAAATCAAAGTGCAATTATTCCAGTACTGGTGAAAGTGAGTTCTGAGTTGCACACAACACAGTCAAGTACACAGAAAACTTTTTATTGCATAAGCACTCAATTTCTCATTTAGATTTTTTTTTCTCTCTCACAAGGGGTAAGAAGTTGTCCTTCTTAAGCTCAAATACTAATATTTGTGGACAGCAAACATCAAAGATTCACAGACATTTAGAATTCAGTTCAGTTGGAATCTGTTCAAACCCAGATACATAAATTCAGATTTAATAAAAGTTTGTGCATCAAAATATATGAGAAAATTAAATAATTCTTCTTCAGAAATGCGTTCATCACTCCTGAGGGTAAAAATTGCTGTTTTCCTAAACCCTTAAACACGCATTACATGAAGCTATTGTAGCTGAACAACCAGGAGCCAGAGAAGAAAGCAGAAGAGAGAAGAAAGATGACAACTAGGATTTTTTAAAAAATAACGTAATTGTTACTACTTTTAAATGGATTTGAAGGTGTAGCCACTATTCCTAATGTTGATCAAAATCTGGATTAGCAGGAATCTCTACCGAAATAAACTCTCCTGGACTGCTGAAGAACTTTCTGGTGGTCAGTAGAGCATGATGAAGTAGTCCTAGCTCTTATGGAAATATTGTTAATGTCCTTTAATATTTCATTACCGACTGCCTGTGATTTGAATTTCAGCAATTTAGAATTCTCAAGACCAGGAACTGAGCATCAGTTTCATGAGTGCCCTCCCCACAGCAGCTGCTGGGAAGAAAGTTGCCTGGGTAGCCCCATTTGCACCAGTCTGGACACTTTGGCCACTATTGGTCTTGTCAGCTAGTTAAGAAAATAATGGTATAAAGGCACACACTGAACAGTGGTCAGACATGTCAGCAGAGTCCTAATTTGTGTGTCAGTCATGGGGAGCAGCATGGATGGGCATAAACTCAGGATAATCTTTAATCACATGAAAAATTTTAACACCTGCTTAGTCCTAGGAAAGTTAAAGGAACTGCTTGGGAGTTTAAACCATCCATGAAAACTCCCTGTTAACCAGTGAAAATGAAATTTCTAGGAGGAAACCTTGCCACTGGGCCTTCATCATAGAGAAACAGATACTGGAGATTCATATTCATGCCAATTTTAGCTATTCGTTTTGTTTGTTTGTTTGTTTTCCACAGTAACATACTGGTTTTGGCTTCTCAGAGCCACATTTTATATCTTGGTCATGTTAATTTTCAGTCTTATGAGATGTAGTTTTTCAGATGAAGATGTATTTTACTGCTTTTGTATTTAACATCTGAATGTAAACTAATACTAAAATCCTTTTGAATCCTTTGAATCCTCTCTCTCCAAAGAAAAGGCAGTGAAAGTGCAAGTTCTAAATCATCCCAAGTTTGGAACAAGACCTCACTTCTGTAGCTGAACACCACCTGTGAATCAGTCACATGTTGAATAGGAAAAACGTGCACAACAATTACCCTAAATTCCCTGCATTGCTTCTTGTCCTTCAGCTTACTTGACTGTGGCTCCAGCCTTCCCATCATCCTGATGGAAGACTTTATTCAAAGCCTGCTCTGGGGCTGACGGAAATCATTCTGTTGTTTTACCAACAATTTCAGCAGGTGCTGGATCATGCATAAAGATTTGGAAGAACAGAGACTTTGTCCACTGTTAATGTATAATTATTTTGTGACTGCATAATTATTATCATAAATTATTTGGGTCAGGTACTTTAAAGCTTGATTTTACCTTCTTAGAGTTACAGATGAATGATTCTGTCCAGATCTTCAGGATATTTGGAATCTTTTTTAATGCCTCAAGTACCTAAATTGCTGAAATATGGTGTGGGTTTTTTTTCTTTTTTTTTGTGTGTGTGCGTGTTTGTTTTATTTTTTTTCCATGACTAGTGGTTGGACTCCCTAAATAAAGTTTGAAATCTATGATGCAGCTGTAAGGCTCAAAGTAAAAATTAAAAAAGAAAAAAACTAATGTGTATTTCATTATTATGTATTTTTAAACTGTTGATTTAGAGTAGCTTCATAAATTTTTGAGGCTTGATCCATTGTGATTTAATTCTGGGAACTAGTAACATCCATAGTTTCTCCTCCAAAATTTGGCTGTCTAGTTATTGGTAACACTAGTAATAAGTGTTCTCTAACTATCACTCTAAACAGCATCATGCTTAGTGCCTTCTCTGCTAATATTTAGATCTGTGTATCTTCTTCAAATCTTACCAAAGCGTCTTTCAAACTGGACACTGAATGCTGACCTCCTAGCTGTGTCACATAAGCAGTATAAACTACAGGTATTAGGCACATGTGTAAAGGTGGCATATCATTGTACATGCACTTCAGAGTACAATCAATACATGAGACGCTTGCAAAAGGAAAAGAGAAAAAAAAAGAAAAAAGAAAGAGGCAATATAATAATTTGGAGCAGTGGGTAGTGGAAGGTTATAAATGTACTAAACTTGGTTTATTAAACTGTTGTAGACTATATAGGATGCTCCAAAACAACCAAAAGTGGGCATCTAATGTCACAGTGCTTGCACAGCATAAGTTGGCCATTACAGATAATATTTTTATTTTTCAGTCATATATCGTAGCCATTTCAGCATTTCCCAACAATATAAGGATCTCTGTTCTCAATTCCCTTGTAAATGCAGAAACAGCATGTGTCTTTTCTGCTCCGCCAGTAATAGATTACATATGGGAAGACAAATGCTTTTATTTTTGTGAGTTTCATTAAAATAATATGACTCTCAAAGCATTCTTGAAGGCCATTTGATAAACAGCAAGCATTCTAGGCTATTGCTTTGCCAGTGAGATTTAAAGTCTACCAATCTTATTTTGGAGGCTCAGTGTAATTTTTGCTTCCATCTGCATGGCTACTGGAAAGGGCATCTGTTTAATATCGCATGCAGAACATTACCTTCAAAAGAAAACAACCTGTCTACAGCTATGCTTCAGTGTCAGAGGAGATAAGAGCCCAGTTCCTAACATATAGTCTCAGCTACACTGCCAGGTGGCCCAGAGTACCTCCTCTCAGGAATGTGTTTCTGTATTTAAAGGGATGTTTCTTTTTCACAATGAAGTAAGTGATACATTAACACAGCATTTGCCCATGCTGAGGGCTGAGTTTAGGACAAGTCTCACAGAGACAAATACTGCAGGAAAATCTGTCAGTGAGTACATTAACATAGGAGAGTTGATTTGACTCTGTAGTGAAGAAGCAGCACACCTGGCCTGTTGGATTTTACACACTGTCAAAACAGCTAAGTTAAGATCCTCTGGAGCNAAAATAAAGGCAGAACAAAGGGTGTGAGGGAACTGAGAGCAAGAGATTAACTAATTTTAAAAATATCAGAAGTAGATACTCACATGTGAATTTTTTTTTAAAGACTTTATTACAGACATCTTTTCATAAATGGAAAATTCTTCAAGTTCAAGCCATCCTTAAAAGCATAACCATATGGGACAACAGAGTAACAGCTGTACTCACATATTTTCTTAAGAGATGAACATTCGTAATCGCTCTCTGCTGTATCAAAATAACATCTCTGTTTATCAGCTCAGTTAAATGTGTTTTTGAAAAAAAAAAAAAGAATAATTGCTTGTCCTTTCCGAAGCCATTTTTAGCTTGAGCTATCATGGCTCACTCTTCTCTGGTGATGCACAGTATATTGGATCTTCCTAGCAGAGTAAAATACTCCTTTTCTGGCAGCAAAGAGGGCAGTGGCCCCTCAATATGGCCTGAAGAAGGAGAAAGTGAGGAGTATGTTCTGCCCACATTATTTCAATATTTATCTATCCTTGAAATAAACATTGAAATATAACATACTGAAAATAAAATGTTCAAGAACCTGCTCATAAATGCCTTATTTATGGCTTTGAAAATATAAGTTTGAATGTAAAACTGAAATATGCCCTACACTTACAATCATAAATCATACAGTACCATAAACCTACTGGACATTTTGCAAACACACATATTTCCCTTGTCTCAAAGAATTTAAATGTAACTCAGGCATGACAAACAGAAGGCATGGCTAGAGGACAATAGTTCAAGACAGGAATGACGACAAAAGAGTAAACACAGTCTAAAAGTGAGGGGTTTAAAGAAGAGAGAGACAAGGTAAAGATCTCCTTTCAGGTGCAGCAGAGTTTTAGTTTTAAATGCAATTCTATTCCCCAAAGAAGGACAAAGGAGAGCTCTGGAGGTCTTAATTTCCCTATTGATAAGTTCACTTGCTGAGTTTTGAAGGTTTAGTTGGAACTTGTTTATGTTTTGATAGTTAATAGATTATTATTCTAAGTATACTTAAAGGACACTGAGTTTACGAGTAACAGCTTTTGGCTTAGTTATGAATTTTAAAAACTCAGCCAGAGGTGGCAGAGAGCTTTGTTTTGCTATGTGTTCCCAATGGGGAGAGTCTGTGCCAGGCACAGAAGGAGCCATGACCACGGTGCAAAGCTAATTTCACAGTAAGTATGGACAGACAGAGACATCAGCATTTGTGCAAATCTGACTATGCAGGAATCTAGCCATGATTGTAGCTAGTGGCAGCCACCAGAAGCTAACTCATTACAAATTCTGGCTTGCAGAAGCAAGGTTGATATCACTGTACAGTATAGGTCTCCTGTGGGGTGGGACCTAGTGAATGGGTGCCGGTAGATCTGAATGGGTCTGCAGAGGGCTGCCACTTCAACGGATTTCTTTTCTACCACAGAGCCAAGAATGTGTAGTGAGGTGGTGGATGAAGCCTGTAGTGGGATTTAAATGGTCTTGAGCTCAGAAACCTGGGCAACATTTTCAAGCAGTCACCTCCCCAGATATGAGCCAAAATCAGAGATTTATCTAACTTTTCTTTGTTGGTCTCTTCATTTCTCTGCAATAATGCATGAATTTTCTCTTCTTAGTAAGTACTTGGGATTGGTGAAAAGCCAGAGCTAGTCCTTTACATCATAGCCATTAAAGATTAAAGCTGAGGTACCTCATGGGAGACATAGTCCAACTACATCAATAAAGCCAACAGCTATTGCTTTGACACAGGAGACCACTGTGATTTGAGACATGCTCAAACACCCGAAACCCTTATAAAGGACTTGCGGAATCTCTGTATCCATCTAGGACCACAGCTCATAGTAAGGTCTGATAACCCACAACACCTACAATGACACTAGACATCTGTGTTTAAGCAACTGAATTTGCCCCCCAGTGTCAAGCAAAAGCAAAAAAGAGGTACAACAGAAAAACTGAATATATGGAACTTAAATGGTACTTCACCTCAACCATTATTTCCTGACTACCAGGAAGCAGTGACAAATCTAGAGGAATTCTCAAGCTACCAAATGCCCTGTTTTTGTACTGGCAGTTGAAATTGCCCTACCTTTTGAAAAGGTCTTTTGCACCATCATACCATCCTCTGCTTCAGATAAAACCAGTCTCATTTTGTTGGTCTTCAGCAGTATGTAGAGTAGTTGAGTGATGAAAGGGATATCAAGTTGCTAGAGGCATAAAGAGCATCCTGAGCCTTGGTGGTCTAACATGTTTCAGAGGCACTGACAGTCGTGGAAAAGGACGTGGGGTAAGATACTGTGCAAGGAACTGTGGTGATTGATACATTTTGGCAGCAGAGAAATTGCTCACCTCTGCTGTCTGACTGCATTTCATAGGCTGTCAATGAGGCCAAATCTCCCACAACAATCCTCTTTCTCAGAAGGATAGCTGTACACTGTTGTCAAGTACATGAAGTGGATTGAGTGTGATTATAGTACAGATACCCCTTTTGATGGTAAGAAATAGCCATTTCTACTACAGACTTGATTGAATGTCCTAGCCTGAAATCTGCATGTAAAGGGCTCTGTTCATATCAGTGGATACATATGAATGCAGATAGTTTTCTTCTACAAAGAAAGACAAGTTGAGTGATTTTTTGAGATGAACAGATTTCAGCGATACATTGTGACTTCCAGTGGGAGACCATAGCTATTTATAACATAAGTCTGCTTTAAAAAATGGCAGCAAGTATGCAATTACCAGAACAAACATGAGTTCCATCTGCAGATCTAGGCTACCTTTTCTTTTCTGAAAGGACAGAATGTATTTACATCTAGTTGATGAAAGCACTCTTGTACTGAGTTATGTTTTAGATGAAGAGACTACGCTTAAAGCAATTTGAGTAATTTTGCTGGTTCTATATCCTTTCTCTTTAGTTCTCTTTAGTTCTAACCAAAGATTAGGACAGACATGTTGATCTCTCATTGCTGGCTGCTGTGCATGGAAACTAGCCAATTTGCTGGAAGCCATGGGGCCAAAGCATCATGACGTGATAACTATGTCTTTGTACAAAACGATGGTTTTAATTTTCTTGATTGCTGGATTGAGCTGCTGTTTTTCCAAACAGATGCACTAAGTTCTCCCAAAGCAAATCAGGGAAGAATGTGCCTTACATGAAGTTCTTATCATAGATCACGCAACAAATTGCAAAAATGTATCAGGGAAAAGCAAATTGCTTTTCTGGAGATATTTAAAAAATTAAGGTAGGTAAATTACCTTTTCCTGTGACAGTGTTGGTGTTACCTACAGCAGATCTAATATTTTTTCTGCACAGAAACAAGCAGATCAGGAAAAGACCACTGATCTCTGCTGAGAGGAAGTGATGAAGCAGATGCCTGATCAGTCTGTAGTGCCATGGAAATTGCCTAGAACTTGCCTAGAAGAGAAGAAGGGAATTCATATGAAAACTGCTAATATGCTAAATCTTGGTCTATAAACTTCAGTATCTGACTTCAGCTCTTGACTTCCTACAAAGCGTACCAAAGGAAGTGCTTCCATTAGGCCAGAACCATAACATGATATGCAGGCAAACCACGTGAAGTTTACTAAGGACAAGTGCAGGGTCCTACATCTGGGGAGAATTAACAACAGGCACCAGTACAGGTTAGGGGATGCCCTGCTGGAAAGCAGCTCCACAGAGAAAGACCTTGGAGTGCTGGTGAACAGCAAGGTCTCCATGGAACAACAATGTGCTCTTGTGGCAAAGAGAGCCAATGGGATCCTGGGGTGCATCAAGAAAGGTGTGTCCAGCAGGTCCAGGGAAGTTCTTCCACTTCCCTACTCTGCCCTGGTGATACCACACTTGGAATACTGTGTCCAGTTTTGGGTTTCTCAGTTCAAGAGAGACAGAGACCTGCTGGAGAGAATCCAACGGAGAGCCATGAGGATGATTAGGGGACTTGAGCATCTCCCCTATGAAGAGAGACTGAGATCCCTGGGGCTGTTTAGTCTTGAAAGGGGATCTGATCAATGTCTATAAACATCTGAGGGGTAGGTGTCAAGTGGAGGGGGCCAGGCTCTTTTCAGTGGTTCACAGGGATAAGACAAGGAACAGTGGGTTCAAACTTGAACATAGATTTCACCTCAACATGAGGAGAAACTTCTTTACAGTCAGGGTGACAGAGCATTGGAACAGGCTGCCCAGGGACACTGTGGAATCTCCTTCTCTGGAGATTTTCAAAATCGACCTGGATGCATTCCTGTGCAGACTACCCTCAGTGATCCTGCTTTGGCAGGGGTGTTGGACCTGATGATGTCTTGAGGTCCCTTCCAGCCTCTGATATACTTTGATATCTCCAATTTGGAGAGTTAAAAACATCCAATTTGTCAGTATGAGAAAGCTTTGTGGAAGTGGATTGGCTTCCACAGATTTATCAGGAGTGGTTGGAATATATAACTTACATTTAGATTGAGCATTAGTTGCTCTGAATGTAACAAATATCATTTATATAACATCGTAATCTCTATACAGACAATGTTAAATAGCTACACATTACAGACAATATCCACCACATAGACTAATGTAATTTAATTTTCAAAGTTCCATAGATCTAAAACACTAATACTAAAACTAGATTTTTTTCAGTATTATCACAGCAACCAAACCCTGTCAGACTTCCACTTGATGGGAGCATGTTAGCGTTTTGCTCTGTTTTGGAATAAGCTTTGTTTCAAACCATTGGAATTTCCTTTAGAACAGAAATCCCAGTTCCCAACCATTTTTGTTACCATTGTTCCTGCATCCCAGATCTCAGCACCCAGAGGCTAAACTTCTTTTCCAGTCAATGTCCCCATTCCACCTCCCCATGCACACAAGTCCTGCTGTGTAGTGTCTTACAGGCTCTTCTTTTGAGAAGCAGCCTCTGTAGACAGCACAAGCACACAGCCTGCTCTTTGGAGAGTAATTGTATTGTGTTAGGTTCCTGTGCCTAGGGCTCTTTGAAGCATAAACTCTCACAGCACTAACAACAAACATCTGGCACTGTTTACCCCAAGGAGGGACTCTGTGGACTACGTTACCCAGAATCCTTGACAGGGGAGTTAATAAGTAGCTAATGATTGAAGAAGAGATCATGCTCAGTCATGGTGTTCCTCAAAGTCATACTCTTTTTCTTGAATAGAAGCTACTGCCCACATGTACAGAATAGACGACAGTGACAGGAGCTAAAAATGTCAACCAGAAACAGGTTGCACTTACATTCTTCTCAACAACAGGTGAAAAATCCAGACACAGACTTTCTGTCCAGATCCATGTCCTCAGACATAATGTAAAAATTTTACTTTTGCTCTGTCCTTAGAGAAAAAAAAAAAATCAAAAGAGGCACCATTGTTGTAAAAAAACAAGACAAAAGGCCCAAATCCTATTAAAAAACCATCCAATTAGATTAACCAAATTTAATCCCACTGGAATAGTGGGAGGCAGTGGTTAAGCGTAGACAACTTTCCAGATGTTGTAGAAAAACACTCATAATGATTTCATTACAGACATAGCTGGAGAGATTCCAAACTTCCTCACTGCAACTGGAGCAGGTGACAGTGAATTTCTGATTTTTCCCTAAGTAGCCACACCACTGACAGCTTGGCATTTCCATCCTCTGCTACCAGCTCTTTCAGATCAGAGTGCTGCTGCTTTCAATGCTGACAGCAGGCATCTAGTTTCAGAGATGGATCACTGTACTTTAAAAAAGATTCCTTAAAGTTTATGATGGTGGAGATATCACATAACATTTGGCTTTTGATGTGATGCAGTATAAATGCTGTAATCATATTTACAAGACATGATTGATAACATGTTGTGCATGAACTCCTTCCTTTAAACTTTCCCATAAAACACATTCATCTGCCATTTCCCAGTCTCAACTTCCAAAGGATCCAAGTGAATAAAAGGAAATTAAATAGGTCTAAACCACTGCACATGAGCAGGAGATGAAAGGTCATTTCCAAATCTGAGTCTGATGAATTACTATGATTTTCCTGTAAAAGTCCATGCAAATTGTTATTTTGGGGTTTTGTTTGTTTGTTTCACTTAACAAACTAAACTCATACCCCATGTACAAATAACATATAATTCCAACAAATGCTAAGTCCCACAGCAAACTCTGGTTCAATTAATCCTCTTTCTCCAACAGTGTGATCTCACTGATGCAGAAAGTTACTCCTGAGCTACACTACTGTACAGAAAACTAGGAGTGATGCTGTGGAGGAGGATACAGACTTCTTGAGCTGTTTTGCTGTCTGATAATACCCTCCCCTTGATAATACTCTCCCCTTGGCTGAAAACCACAGTAAATTACCCTAAGTAACAGTTAGGTTAATATAGCCAGGTCCACAGCCAGAGAATCAGGGAGCACTCTACTATCATT
Source organism: Indicator maculatus (assembly GCA_013399975.1). Classification (NCBI taxonomy): domain Eukaryota; kingdom Metazoa; phylum Chordata; class Aves; order Piciformes; family Indicatoridae; genus Indicator; species Indicator maculatus. The sequence continues at coordinate 142,004 of VXBD01003833.1, read as the reverse complement.
CTGTCTCTAGAGCTGGGAGGTCATGATCTCTGACACAGGACAATCACAGACAGTGGCAGGGAGAAGCCCTCTTAAGATACTAGAGAATTCCACTGCAGCCTTAGGCATTGCAGCCTGCATCTGGGGAGGAAATATTTTACAACTGAGTCAGTCAGTTGTGCCCTCTTACTTTTCCTGAAACTCGTCTTCAGCACCCATACAGACAAAGTTTGACCACGAATGTGACCAGCTCACACAACAGGAAAGACATTAAATTCTTGTAAGTAGGCTGGGATGGAACAATTAAACCAACAGTAAAAATGCAACTTTTCATCATGAAGGAAGAACATGGTAAATGAGCTCAACTGTATTGGAAAATCTCAATACACATTTGCATACCACTAGACTTGCACATGAGATGATGGCTTCCAAGCAGCATGTATTAAAAAACTCCAGTAGCAAAGGATCATATACACCTTTTGTATCATACAGAAATGCACTATTTAGCTATAGCATGCTTGAATGTACAGCCAAGAACGTGTAAAATGTTCTGCAAATCTCTAGGCAAATAGGATATGAGATTAAAATTGAAGCAAAATCATCCTCCCAGAAGCCTACCATGTGGTTAAGTCATGTTGGAATCATTTAAGATTATTTCGTGTAGTAGTGGGAGATGCATGACAGAAGGACATCCAGTCCTGCAGATGTTCAGATAACAACTGTTTTCAAGGCACTTTGAAGATGAGGCACATAAATAGAAGCCTTCATTACTAGATATTAGGAAGAAGATTAAAATAAATACAGTAAATAACATCTGAAGACTCTTTTATGAGACACAGAATAGGGGCCTTTTAAAAGCAGTGAATTATTTTTTCACAAGTCCTTTTCATTAGCAGAGTTCAGAAATTAATTTGAAAATTTCTGTTTCATTCAATCCAGTAGTGTCAAACATTTTTTTGTCAAAGTAAAATACAACTGCTCAGACTGAGTAAAGAAACTTGTAAAAGGATACTAGACAGAGAAGTTCACTCAACCACTAGCAGCACTGATTGGATCCAGAGGCACAATAAAACCAGATAGACAGTATATACCCTTACCTTAAACCATCTCAAATACCACACAAAGGAAGTGGGGACAAAGGAGCAAAAGAGCATGCTTTAGAAAAACAAAATGAAAGGCATACATCCAACATCTCAATTTAGAACAGTTGTGTAACAACATCTGGAAGCTGCAAACCCTGAAGAACCGAGGAGTTCCTTAGTCTTGTGTTTCACTCAAGGACATAATTTGGTGTGTGTGAATAAGAGAACAGGAAGAGAAAGAAGCACAGTACATCAAATCAGGTGTGTGCAGAAGCTACTTTTTTTTTTCTTTTTTTTTTCTTTTTTTTTTTTTTTGTCTTAGCTGTAAATTAACCCATTTTCTGTGCAAGGAATGAGAACTGTCCTACAAACTAGGGCTGTCAGAGCACCATGCTGCAAAATTCCTGTTATATGGACAGGTATTGAAGGGGATCTTAAACTGTGAGGCTTGTATCCTTGAGTGTCACCTTTTAATGAAGTCCCTACACTTATTGTAAATGTGTACTGTATCTAGTCAACCTTTTGCCTTTTCAGTGATGATTGTTATGTAATGACAACTTTGATAGATAGATCCTCAAGAAGGGAAATTCCAGTAAGATCATAGAAGTGCCTTTGATGTAAGAAATACACTGAATGTTAGCCATTAAAAATTTATGAGGCTTCCTTTACTGATAGAAGAGAAACCCCTGCTGTATTTCATAGATATACTGCAAATTTAAGTGCCACTTGGAAAAAAAAGATGAGAAAGCAATTCATACTCAGGAAAACAATGTCCTTCCTTGTACTCAGTATGAGGGAATTTTTGTGCATATTAATATTACCAGATAAATCCTTTCATTGAAACAGCAGACAAGATATCCTCACAAAGAAGGACAGGGGAGGGAGTAGGGAAGTAGGAACAAAGCGGATGCTAAATAATTGTCAACTGGATCGGTAAATGACCACTGACAGAACTGAGAAGCAAAGGAGGTAAGGCAGGACAATCCTACAGAATGCAAAGCTCTTGATTTTCCTTGTGATTCTGGAGAGTGCTTCACATCAATTGATGCCTCCAAATCCATCTCTACAGGCCTGCTCTTCATCCCTTCATACCCCGGTCTGCATGGATACTATTGATTGCCCTGGCCAAGGTACAGGACCTTGCACTTGGCCTTGTTGAATTTCATGAGTTTTGCACAGGCCCACCTCTCAAGCCTGTCAAGGCCCCACTGGATGGCTTGTCTTCCCTTCAGTGTGTTGACCACACCATTCAGTTTCTCATCTGAAAACTTGCTACGGGTGTACTCATTTTCTCTGTCCATGCTGCTGGCAAAGATGGTCCCAGTAACAACTCATGAGGAATAACACTCATTGCTGATCTCTCTTTGAAGATCAAGTCACTGACCACAACTCTTTGAGTAAGAACATCCAGCCAATTCCTTACCCACCTAGTGATCCATTCATCAGATCTGTATGTCTCCTATTCAGAAACAGGAACATCGTATGGGACAGTTTCAAATGCTTTGCACAAGTTCAGGTAGTTTACATGTTGCAGAAAGCCACTAAGTTTGTCAGGTGTGGTTTGCTCTTGTTTAAGCCACACAGGTTGTCACTTATCACCTCCTTATTTTCCATATGCCTTTGCATAGTCTCCAGGAGAAACTGCTCCATGATCTTGCCAGGTATAGAGGTGAGACTGACTGGCCTGTAGTTCTCTGGGTCTTCCTTTTCCCTCTTTTTAAAAATGGGTGCTGCTTTCTCTTTTCTGGCCAGTGGCAACTTTGCTAGACTGCCACAATTTCTCAAATATGATGGACTGCAGCTTAATAACCTCATTCACCACTTTTCTGAGGACTCATGAATACCTCTCATAGATCTCCTGAACCTCTGGCCTTGTAAGCTCCTGAGACAGTATCAAATGTGATTGTGTCTTACAGTGGCAGAATCTTAATTTTAACATTCTCTATCTTTGCTTTCTGCAACTTGGTGGGTGTGACTGGAGCAATTGCTGGTGAACATTGAGGCACGAAAGTCATGAAGTATCTCAGCCTCCTCCATGTCCCATGTAACGAGGTCTCCCATTTCCTTCTGGAGAAGGCCCACATTTTCCTTAATTTTTATCACTAATGTAGCTGTAGAAGCTTTTCTTGTTGCCTTTGATGCCCCTGGCCAGATTTAATTCTGTCAGGGCTTTAGCCTTCCTAACCAGAACCATGACTGCTCAGACAATCTCTGTGTATTCCTCTCAGGCTACTTGCCTTTGCCTCCGCTCTACATAGGCTTCTTTTTTATGTTCAAGTCTGGGAGCTTCTTGTTCATCAATGCCTATCTCCTGGGCATTGTTAACTACCTCTTTGCTAGGATGCATTGCTCCTGAGTTTGGAGGAGATGACCCCTGAATATTAACCAGCTTTCTTGGGCCCTTCTTCCCCTCCAGGGCTTTATCCTGTGTTACTCTGCCAAGCAGATCCCTGAAGAGGCCAAAGTCTGCTCTCCTAAGTCTAGGGTAGTGAGCTTTCTCTGCACTCTCCTTGCTGCCCTAAAGATCCTGAAGCACCCTTTCACAATCACTGAAGCCAAGGTCACCCTCGAGCTTCACATTCTCCACTTGCGCTCTGCTTGATTCAGTACATACATTCTAGTTTCCTTCATCAATGGAAACTGAAAAATGAAAAGTCTCTCATTTAAGAATCCCATTTCTCCAGCTACCTCATGAATATCTGGTTGCCTTTTTCAAAGACTTTTGATTCATCATGTTCCCAAGACCCAGACATTGTTTGGAGCATAAAAAACCATGATTCACAGGAGCAATCATCTGATAAAGCAGATAAAACTACTTTAACTTGTTTTCAACTAAGGCTACAAACAGTTGTTTCTGAATATGTCAATCTTTTTGCCATAATACACTATGGTTTAGCCAATGTGGGGTCTTATTAGATCTTGCCCCATCATATCAGGTTAAGCCATAAAATAACTCCCTCCAAGTCCTTGTCACTATTACTACCTCCTACTTTCACCAGCAAGCAATCAACATTTGCAGCACGACTTGTAGCTTGAAATTAATATTGTAACACCTGGTGCCATAAACAACCACCTTTCTCTGTCATTCTTGTAAGGCCTTACTCTTAGAGCAAGACACAGAAATTGATTATTTGCAACAACAGAAAATAATTTCCTATCCAGCAACCCTTAATATCTGCCCTGTTCTTGTGTCAACAGCACCACAGTGACATTCTGGTGACACGGAAGACGTGAATGCAAGGACAAGAAGGAGCTTCCAGCACATGGTATGCCTCTACTCCATGTGGCAAAATCTACCTTGGGCTTCTTGGACTTCCTACAACTATTGATCCAATACTGACACATCGAAACTGAAGTTCAGTTTTTATTTAGGCAGGAATTATTTTGTTTCCTCTGCCTTTCTAAGCCCTCAGGCAGTCTGAGGTATATTCACGGGCAATTTGTGCCTGTTAAAATCTCCAAATTCGAGAGCATGAGTGATTCGGATGAAAGCTTGAGTGAGGGAAAGCAGTGAGATGTGGCACCTAATTTAGGCTGTTTGGATATTCTGTACTTCAGCAGTTCAGAAGAACATTCTTTTGTCACTCTCTGCCAAAGAATGTAAGCACTCTTGCACTTCACAAGACAGAGTTTTAGCCTCAGTTTTTCACAACTACTTGTGAACTTTACTGAAATAACACCCAAAAGATGGATTTATGCTGATTAAGTTGCTCATAGCACCAAGAATTTTTTCATGTTTATCCCTCTAAATTGTCTGTGACAATCTAGCTGCAAAGTTAGAGGAAGCACAGGGCTTACATCAAATTCCATTTAAAAAATAATTTACTAACATGGCGATCATTGTGTCATGTAACAATCACAGAACTGCTAAAAGGTTTTCAGCCAGTTTTGTGTTGTCACCTGCAGCCTGACAAATCCAAAATACCCTGGCGCTGCCTTCCTGAAAGGCTCATGCTGACCTGCATATTTTTTGAATCTGTTCCAATTTCCATCAGTTTCTTCCATGTTTGTTCAAATGAATGAGCATTCACATTTGAGTCTGTTTACGACAACAAAAGGGCAGTGTCTGAATATGGTCTTTGTGCTTTCTCTTATGCCCCAGCCATTTGTCACACAGATGACATGTCACTGTTTCAGTTCTTTGGCATCTGTAGTTACTGTTGTCCCTAAATCAGTAACTTTTAGTGTACATTTTAGGGCCACACCAGTCAATTCTGCTTTTTGATTGCCTGTTTGGAGCACCACACACTAATCAAGCCTGCAAACAACACTGAAATTCTGCAGCTCTACTGAGCTCCATTAATTTTCTTAATTGAATAAAACAGTGAGAAATTTGTATAACTAGTTCTTTGTTTGGAGATACATTATAACAATACATACAAAGGACACAGACTCATCATGATCTTTGATAACTGTACTTAATAAGTACAAAACTTATGAAGGTTAGCCTTATACAGGTCAGACTGGCTTCTCAAGTGAGACACAGCATCAGTAGTCGTTCAGATAACTTTAAAAGTTTACCCCAAATGTTTGTATGTCACTCCACTCCAGTCCTTTGATCTGATAGCTTCCTGCAGGTGTGGAATGCAAATGTTAATTTTGATAACATATCAGCAGAGCAGCAGCACAGAGAAGGAGTGAGAGGAAATCGTTCTGTGGGAGACAGAACGGTAGGAGGTTTTTGTTTTAGCACATACTGGAAGCCTAGCCCTCTTGAAGTCAAGATGAGATTTACTTTATATTACAGCCACAGGTTTGATAATTACAGTAATTTGCTTCCTTTGATATTTCATTAGAACAAGGCTCAAAAAAAAACAAATACCATGACAGATGTGTACTCTGCCTACTGCAGAGGCCTTGACAATTTGCTGCACCCATCTATATTTGTTATACATGTTTAAATGATGCAAAGGCCTTTGTGGGAGAAGCTGGTCAACAAGCATGTCATCTTCAACCTTAAAATAATATTTGATATCAGGATCATTTATACAGTAGGCTTCTCTTGACACAGCTCCTGATAGTCAGCTCAAAGAGAAAAGGAGAAAAGGAGAAGCTAATACAATGGNGCAACACAAAACACCCCCCCCCCCCCCCCCAGCTAAAACCCCCAAAGAAAACTTACATAAAACTCTCTTAAGAAGCCATAGCTGAATCTTCTTCTCATTCATCTCAACCCTCTTGTCTCCTGCTAAAATCAACTGCCTTAAGAGTCTGCTTTCATGCCCCATGTTTGCCATCAAAAAGGAGTGTAATGGTTTAGCACAAGGGCTAACCTGCATGATGGCCCAACACAAATGGGAGGGGAAGAGTAACGCACACAGCCTAGGGCTGAGATAATGAGATAAGAGTTTAATGTAACGTTAAGATATCATAAGCACAATGTGTAATTACCTTGGCTAATAATATAATTAATCTAATAATACAATGCATGATTACGTTAGCTTAGCCTATTTGCAGAAGAAACAGAGTGAAATACACAAGGAAAAAACAACGCAGCATAAAGCAGGAAACCAAACCCAACAGCTTCCTGACTCCCACTCTTTCTGCTGCCATGCCTGCAGAAAAGAGACCACACCCAAGAAGCCAGAACCCAGTAGCAGCAACCGGAACAGGAAGCCTTCCATGTTGTAATCTGATCTTCAAGCCCCATAATACTTTGTTTCAGCCAGCACTTTAAGTTTTTGAAGCTGGCATGACTGCAGCATGGTATGAATAACAGCAGCAGGTTCAACTAGATCCATGACATTAAACACATTATAAAATTTGGCACAGAAGAATTTAACCTTAATTTGTGTTGGGGTCCAACCTTGCTTCACGTGGAAAACTGCCAGTAGAGCAGTAATGGAGATATCCTGAGGAGGCAAGAGACATTTCAATTGAGAGGGAACTGCCCATTGGGAATGAAGGCAAAGGCCAGGATGGAGCTGAGTCCCTGGGGACTGTTTGTTGTTGATGTTGGATAAAGGGTACAGATTTTGAAACAATAAGTCAGGCCTGCATGCAGATGTACCAAAACACCTGCTGTGCTCTAAAGTTACAGAAAGGTTCACTTTAAGCAGTAAGAAGTATGTACTTAATACTGAACAAAGCTACAACTGTCGTTGAAAGCAGTTACTACTTACAGATCATTGTCCAACCTCTCCAGAAAAGAGTCAGACTTTCTGTTCAGTGTTTTTCTCAGGTTCAAAACACGTATCATGAAAAAAAAAAGGTATCTGAGAATGAAGTAGAAAACATAGCAAACCCTTGCAGCAAGTACAGAAGCAGAAAGCAGAAAAAGCCAAAGAAGATGTGCTGGTTAGAGGAGATTTCAAAGTCACGATTTATTTATTTACTTATTTTTCCACAATGCAGATATGCTTTTTAGCAAACATAACAAGATTCATGAGAAGAAATCACAGCATTTAGGAGCTTTTAAAATATGGATAAATGTTATGTATAAAGTTTTGCATTCTCTTTTTCTGCTTCTCCCTCTCTCACTCACCTCTCTGGCACCTTTTTCTCAGGGCTTCTCACTTCAGTGGTTGAGAGATGATTATTGCCAGGGTCTTCCATCCTTATTTACTCAAGTGTATGAAACATACATCTATTGCTTGGAGAGAAGGAAAATCATGGAAGTGAAAAAAAAAAAGCTGTTTCCAAGGAGCTACAAAGCCTCACTACTTAAAGGCTTTGCAAAACAGAAAATAACTGCATCTAGAATCTCGAAGAGCAAGCAGTAATGCATTAAATCCCTACATTATTGTTTCAGACTGTGTCTAAATTATCCCTCTAGAGGCCAGCAGAGTATCAAAAACCAGTTGCCATGAACTAGACCATAATACCATGGTTCTCTCAATTCTTGCTCAAATTATTAATATTTAAAACTTCTTCCAGCTGTCGAAAGGCTCCATTTTGCATTGAGATCGAACTGTCCTACAGTTTGTGTCATAGTACTACCTTTATCATTGTATCTAAATTCTTTGCATGGGGTCATGAGTGGTAGAAGTAGAGTGTGCTCACCAAAACAGACATATTGCCTTAATTCATATGGGGAAGATTTGCTCATTTAAGCAATGTGTTTGAGATTAGTGCATACTTAGGACAAACAGTGTGTATTATCATCAAAGCCAGGAATCCAGCACTGATTCGCTGTCTTTGAACTTTGCATCTCGGTTTTACCATCTGTGAAATAGATACTGTGACACTTACAATGCACAGCCGACCTGGGAGAAACACCTCCTGCCTTATAGAAGAGATGGGAACATTAATTACTGTAATCAATAATGTGGAAAAGCCACAATAAAAAGTGCATAAAGAATGCAAAACAATGAGACATTTGGCAAATTAAACAAACATACAAATGCTTTAGAATTTTTTTCTAATAAGTCTGCTGATCTAATGCTTTCATTTTGAGCCAGCTTCACTCTAAGGCTTGTTCCTTCAGCCCTCACACAGGCACTTTGCCACAGAAGTTTGTTTGAGAAATGCCTCAAGATTCAATTTTGACTGTTTTGTCTTGGTGCCAGGAAATACTATCCTTTTAATTAGCAGACCCATTTCTTTGATAAGTGTTTAAGTGGCTTCATTGCAATTTCATCTTTTCAGTTGTCATCCAGCACCTGGGAGGCAGGGAAAAAGGAAGCAAGCACTAAATTTTCCCATCTTTTCTACAGAGGGATATTTCCGAGACACTGTACGTTTGTGGGTGGGCACATGGATGGATAGACAGACGGAAAAGGGAGTTTCCTTTATGGGATTCCAATAGTTGGTATGTGGTTTACATTCCATTCATCTGAAGGGCTCTTATTTTAATCAAAACCAGGCTTGGGCTACTAAGCTACTTCTGGTGTTCAAAACATGCCCTTGCTTTCAGGCAGCGACTTTTCTCACATGCATCTTTTCTTTGATACCCATAGGCCCCAAGAATTAATATGGTCATGTATCACCAAGATCTGAGTGTCAGGACCTGTAACAGGAGTTGGTTCAGAGCCCTCTCCCAGGCAGAGTTTTTCAAATTGCTAGGCATCACAAACAGAAGCACTTCACAGTATGGTATATGAAATTGGCATTGATTTCTTGAAGAAGGTTTTGATGTGAAAGGGTTTTTTTGTTTTTGTTTAGGCTCTTCTAACTGGGAAAGCCTTGTCTGGACAGTGCCACGGAGGTCTGGCAGCTCAGTTTGGTCTTGGTAGCTGGAAAGTAATGCAGACAGCTGCTGAGAAAAGCCCCTTATTCAGCAGCTGGACTCACTGCTGTACATCAAGTACAACAGAATGAGGGTCTAAAACCTTGGCTACAACTAGTAAGACTAATTAAATAACACAGGATGAATTTCAGCTTTGGATCTGGTGAAAATGTGGAGAACTTCAGCATCAACTGGTACCATCGAAGGACAGGGAAAACATACAATGATTTTTATTGTTCCTCAGTATTCTGCTATTCAGAGCTCACTCTGGTCTACTTATGGTGGTTCTGTAGTAAGCCTAAAAGTTTCAAATCCCACTTTTCCCCATCAGCTAATTTGTTCCACTGTCCAGATTTTTTACCCTTAATTTTTAATTACATGTGCCCCAACATGTTCATATTTTTTGAGCCTATGTTGTCCAACTAGCCCTGAGTGCAACTGCACATGCTTTGGAAATTTCCATATCATCCATCCCTGACCACACAAACTGCTTCATCCCACAGTCCCCTCCAGTGCTCACCATTCAGGTAAGGCTGTTAACTAGCCTAGAAGAAGATCTTCTGCAGGACAATCTAATAAAAAGTTTCAGAGCTCCAGTCTATGGAAAACTGGGTTGATCACAGACTTTTTGCATTTGCTGTTTGCATGCCTTATGCCTCAGTTTCTCTATGGGGAGAGAGTAACTAGAGACAGATGCAGGTTCAACAACATTGAAGGGAAAGGTAAGCCTATGCCTTCTTCCCCACATAGAAGATGTGACTGGGGGAGGTCTGTGGCACAGGGCCACAGACACAGACAAGAACTGCACAGTGTCACCAGTTCTTTCCAAACCCATGTATCCTGCAAAAGACAATATGCAACATGGTTTTTAGCAGCTCATCAGTTTTTGGCCTGGATTAGGCAAGTAAAAATCGCTAATGTTACTAGGAGAGCAAAAACATCAAATACTTTGTGATTTAAGGGCCACTTGGCAACATTTATTTCTCCAATGTTTATTCAGAACTTGAGACCCTTGGGACATAGTTTAATCTTGCCACTTGTAAGTGAGAAGTATTTGAAGTTGCATTCTGGGTTGCAAAGTTCTCAGCAGAATCTTCCATCTGCAACCTGACAACTTCCGCTCTCATGCCACAATGTAGCAGGAGACTCTTTGGGCAAAAGCCTTTAGACCTGCAGTCTCCTAGATTTCACTTTGAAAGAGATTCTTCCAATTAAGTTAATCCTGTGTTGGACAGTTAAGGTATTTGCTCCATTGCTAATTTGGAGTAAATCATAGAACCATTAAGGTTGGCAAAGACCTTTAAGATGATCAAGTCCAACTGTAACCCAGCTACCATGATAAATATATCAAAATCAGTGATATTCTGAATACTAAATACCGGATTGAAAACAGAATTTGGAGCATGCAACCCTGTTCTGACCAAATAATTTTCCAATTAAACGAATACTAACATTTTCTAAGGTCCTGTCATTCTGGCTTCACCCACAGCTGCTGGTTTGGTTCATTAGAAGTCTGATTGCACTTTGGAATTTTTTGTTGTTGTTGCAGAGCTAGCATTTGCAACAGTGCTCTGATGTTCAATACCCATGATTTTTCAGGGTAGAATCATTTGCTTATGGTGGACATCAAAACAGCTTGATACATGGAGTCTTTGGATTCATCTTGTTGTAGTGATTATAATGAGTTTGATTATCCACATTTGATTACAGAAAGGTGAAATGCTGAATTAACTATGACCAGCATACCAAAGGGGACTGGCAGCAGCACAGTCAGTTCATTTAATCATTCACTAATGCTCCTCCTGATCAGACAGAACCTTCATACACCAAGAACTATAATCCAGCCTTTAGTGGTAATTAAGGTGTGACTGCTTAAATTTCTGTGGGGTTTTTTGTTGTTGTTGTTTGTTTTTTTCCCTTTCTCTTCCTCCCTTGGCTGGCCACAACTATTCAAGTATTGCTTAAGGTTATTCTGTTTAAGTGTTAAAATTGCTTAGCTAAATAGGTTTACCTATTTGCTTTTGCAGATAGTAGCAGTCCACCCATAGAGCCCTTTCAAATCTCTTCAGTGTTTTGGAAAATGGATAAGAGACTTATTCAGTGACATGCATGTTTTGCCTGAGCCAGGAATGAAGCATGCATTTCATGAAATGAGAAATAACCTCAGACCACACACAGAGTGTAATTTCTGAACTCTGGCTTGGGCTCGCTTCCACTCGCCCCCACACACATATACACACACTCCTGCTAAAAACAAGATGATGACTGACATACCTAAATCCTTTAAGCATTCCTCTACAGCCAAGAGCAGAAGGAGGTTTTCAGAGATTACATGGCTCATTATTAGCAATAAGCTGATGAAGAAAAATGGATTACTACAGTATGTGCATATCATGCCAAAAAGAAATTGCAAAAAGCCTCTGCCATCTACACATAGCTTTCAAGAGGAGAAATTGCTGATGCAAACATAATAAAGTTATTTTTACTGCACAGGGAGATGAGGACAAGCCCTCCCCACAATTTTCCTAAAGTATAATGTTGGTTCTGTCAATCCTTGTTTAGTTAAGCTAAAAATCACTGAGTGATTCAATTATTGTGCATTATAACTTAGAGAAGTAAAACAGACATATTAGTTTCTTGCATATAAAAAATCATCTTTTTTCCTCTCCCAAGTATAGGAACTACACTGCATGGCTGTGTGGCCTGTGAAAACAAACCACACAAAGACTAGGCAAAGGTCAAACTTTTCCACAGCTGTTACTCCATTGTTTCAGTATCACCTCCAGAGCTTAATTGTACACAGCTTACGGCAAGTTAGTGCACGTAAAATGCTGAGACTCTGGCCAAAACCATGCTCAGCTCTCTTTAAACATTTCCTGGTCTAAAAGAAGTATCTTCACTGTGTGCGATGGCTGAGGAGCTCTCCTGCATTACCCTTGCAGCGTCTTTGATGAACTGACCCTGCAGAGGTTTAAAAGAATAAGGTGCTTACATACCTCTGTACCTCATTCATTGCTTTGCACCTGGTCAGCAGTACTTTCACATACAGCTGAGCTGTTGATATCTACTCTGTCATGCTGGATACTCTATACATACAAATGCACTCTGTGCATACAAATGCACAGCTATACTTGTATTATACACTCTGCTGTTAGTTCCACCAATAGTTAAGCTTGCTTAACACTTTCCATTATAGGATCCTGCTTTCAGTTGTTTATAACTTTGGCAAACTCTAAATGCTCAAGCTGAAATTTTCCATTCTGAGTTCCTGAGTCAGGCTGAACTTTTCTGGTAAGTGTCAACTGAAATAGTACAGCTGTTCTTAATATGGAGTTAAAGGGGAGCAATCTGCTTTCCCCCCATATTTTTCTTACAGCTGTTTCACTGAGAACCTGTTTTGACTGCATGCTTTGGGAGAAAAAGTGGGGGCATGTAAGGGATTGGATTGCCAGGCTCATACCCAGCACTAACAGTCTGAAAATCATGTAGGTTAGGAGGCAGTCTGCTAGAGAGCTGCCCCATGGAGAAGGAGCTGGGAGTCCTGGTGGACAACAAGTTATCCATGGGACAGCAATGTGCCCTTGTGGCCAAGAGGGCCAATGGCATCCTGGAGTGCATTAAGAGGACTGTGTCGAGCAGATCTAAGGAGATTCTCCTCCCCCTCTACTCTGCCCTAGTGAGACCTCACCTGGTCTCATATTGTGTCCAGTTTTGGGCTCCTCAGTTCAAGAAGGACAGGGATCTGCTGGAGAGAGTCCAATGGAGAGCTATGAGGATGATTAAAGGACTGAAGCATGTGCCATATGAGGAGAGGCTGAGAGACCTGGGGCTTTTTAGTCTGGAGAAGACAAGTCTGGGAAGGGATTTAATAAATGTTTATAAATATTTGAGTGCTGGGCAGGGGACAGGCTCTTCTTGGTTGCATCCTGTGATAGGACAAGGAGTAATGGATATAAACTATATAAACTACAGCACAGGAGGTTCCACCTCAACATGAGGAGGAACTTCTTCACTGTGAGGGTCACAGAACACTGGAACAAACTCCCCAGAGAAGTTGTGGAGTCTCCTTCTTTGAAGACTTTCAAGACCCATCTGGATGCATTGCTGTGTGACCTGTGCTAGATTCTATGGTCCTGCTCTGGCAGAGGGGTTGGACTTGATGANTGGCAGGGATGTTGGACTCAATGATCTCTGAAGGACCTTTCCAACCCCTAACATCTTGTGATCCTGTGATCCTGTGATATGCCTCCTAGAGAGTAGCACCACTATTTTCTGAATACTCCACTGAAACAGAAGATGACCTTGACCTCACACAGCTCACATGTACTTCACCGGATTGTGTATGCATCCTTCCCACAGAAGAACTGATAATCTTCACAATTATTAAAGAATATGTAGAGCAGTTTGGGACTTTTCATAGGATTTCTGGTCCTGGCTCCCAGGAACTGCTGTGGCATCAGAACTGAGCTGATTGATTTTGCTTGTTGTACCATCAATAACTGTCAATGATACCCATGAAGTACAGTCACAGAAGACCGTTGGTCTGGAAACAAGCCTGAAAGCTTGAGGTAAGAAGAAAGAAATGGGAAAGCAGAGCAGACTCCAAGAGACAGGTGCTTAAAGATCATAATTATCCATTGTGTTAAATACACATATCCTCTCCCTAGATTGTAGAATACAACCAAGAATTCACAAACACTAGCACTCTCTTGAGTTCAGCCAGTTTCTGTGACATTTGCTAGCCACTACACCCTTTCTTCCCCTAACTGGCTGTAAGAGATTGTAACCTACTGCTCCCTGTTACTATTCACTCCAATTCATTAAATAACGGAAATTGCAATTCTAAATGTTGATGATGATCCTTGTAGGAATCAGCCTCTTCCACATAACAAAACCCCTTTTTCTTTTTGATTTTATTTGAAAGTTTTAAAAAAGTGCATTGTTAAAACTGAACTAGAAATATTTAAAATTTAAAAACACTCAAAAGTTAGAAAATTACAGCTTTACCAATATTTATGCAAACTTGTGTAAATGCATTATGGTACAGTCTTCAACTGTATTCTCACTGATACAAACTTTTCCCTAAGGCTGTCATCCTTATTCTTTGCAAAGGACACCACATTTCTGGAAAGATAATTTTATTTCTTTCCCTTTCAGATTTGCAGTGTTTCTCTGTGACTGACCCAGCATAAAGCCAAAAGTGAAGAAATTCCAGGTTAGACCCCAGCTCAGCTGCAGCCTTTATGGCTGTAAAGACACCATAGCCTGCTACCATCTCTACTCATCCAAACCAAGCTACTGGATAGCTATAATCTTTTCTAGTTAATTCCCGGTTCCCTTCCTGAACTTAAACAAAAGGTGAAGCCAGACATGTATCACAGACTTCATGTCTGTTACCCTGTAATCCAGTAAGGCTAAAAATGGAAGTTCTCTGCTACCAGCAGGAACAGACTCGCTGCAGCTTTCCAGTGGTTTTGGATGCCCACTTCTCACGACTGAAGGAAGGGAGCAACAAATGATAAACTAGTTATATGCTTAAACTATAGTAATTCAGTAACAGCAAGATTTGTTGGTCTATCCAAGTCTTAAACACAGTCTTCTACCAAGATGACTCTTGAAATTTCCATGGTAAGGAAAGTAAAATGAATGAGACAAAAATCTGTAACCACATTGAGCTTACCACCATGGTCTAAATACCTAACCATGCATAGAAAACACTGCACCATTGGAGAAAAAAAGAAAAAAGAAAAAAAAGGACCTAAATCTTTACCTTTCTTCAAGTAAGGGATGCAGAACTGATTGACATTCTGAATATCAGGGTCTCCATGTACAAATAGGTTTCATAGCTTTGACTTTTTTTCACTTGCCAACTAGGATATACTTCCTTTTAATAGTATTCACAAATGTTAATACTCAGAGTATCTGAATCAAAGGGTAAAGTAAAAGATGAAAAATCAGCTTTCAACAACTTTCCTCATTATTACTGAGGATTTTAATGTTTCCATTATATAAGTAATAGCAAGTCCAGCTTTTTCCCTTAAGTGCCCTCCTACTGCTTCTGTCTATTTCAATGAAGTGGAATTTATGAATAGAATCCCATCACACATAATCAAAAATATTTCAAGAGAAATACCACAGTCTAGGCCAAGTGCATTTTCCTATTTCTTTTTCCTTGTCCATGTGTGCATCAGAGATGAATGCTACGATTCAGGTATTTGCCATGTATGCAGTTCTGATTTTTCAGCATTTTCTAAGCAGCCTAAGGTTTCTGAGTTTGAAACAAAGTGCCATCAAATGATGCCTTACCCAATTACAACAATTTGATAGCAGCACAAAATTCTAAATGACAAAATTTCTCTGTATTCTCAAGGTTCAAACAATAGTGTGTCAATTACGGTGGCAAAACATCCATTAGTTGTTCTCCCACAGGCCTAAATGACCTATTTTATACAACTGTAATTTGTCTTCACATATGTTAGCAATAGGTGATATTATATAGATAATGTATATTTTTATAATTTATGCTATATTTATATATGTATATATATGTAGATGAAGATGGCAGATGAGGTTGCCAAGCCACTGTCCATCATATTTGAAAAGTCATGGCAATCTGCTGAAGTTAATGCTGACTGGAAAAAGGGAAAAACAGATCCCCCATCTTCAAAACAGGAAAAAAGGAAGACCTGGGAAACTATAGGCCAGTCAGTCTCACCTCTGTGCCTAGCAAGAGCAAGGGCCGGATTCTCCTGGTGGTTTTTCTAAGACATATGGAAAACGAAGAAGAGGTGCTTGACAGTAACCAACATGTCTTCATCAGGGACGAATCAAGCCTGACAGACTTGATGGCTTTCTAAGATGTAGTTACAGCATCAGAGGATAAGGGAAGAGCAACTGATATCATCTACCTGGACTGGTGTAAAATGTTTGACGCTGTTCTGCGTGACATCCTGGTCTCCAAAATGGAAAACCATGGACTTGAGAGGTGGACCACTCACTGGATAAGGAGTTGGCTGGACAGCTGCACTCAGACAGTTGTGGGCAACAGCTCAGTGCCCAAATAGAGACCAGTGACAAATGATGTCCCTCAGGGGTTGATAATGGGACCAGTGCTGTTTAACAACTTTGTCAACATGGACAGTAGAATTGAGTACACCTCAGCAAGCTTGCAGATGGCACCAAGCTATGTGGTCCAGCAAACACACCGGAGGGAAGAGATGCCATCCAGAGGGACTTGGACAGGCTTGAGATGTGAGCCAAAGCCAACCTCATGAACTTCAACAAGACCAAACATAAGGTCCTACATCTGGACTGGGGCAATCCCGAGCACAAATACAGACTGGGCAAGGAGTGCTGTTGTGAATGTATGGTTATGTGATGGTTTTAAGGCTGTGCCTTTAACTTTTCTTCACAAAGTTCAAGCAGAAAGGTGAAAGAATGCAAATAAATCACAACTGTGTGTCAGAAAGCAAAACAATGATAATTCTAAACACTTCCATTGGAGAGATAGAAATGTTTAAGAGTCAGTACTCAAAACAAGGTACAGGCAGTCTCTCAGTCTGTCTGTCTGGTGTCTCTCTGCTGGGCAGTTCTGCGTTTCTTTTCTGCAGATAACATACTGGCATACTGACCTTGACAAGCTAAGTTTAACGAACCTCTCTCCTTCTTGACTTTCTTTCCTTTTGCATGCTAGGTCTGGGAGGTGGGGGGAAAGAAGCCAGGGCTCCTCTGGGGCCAGGAGGTTTTGTACCGTTTTTCTCTTAATTGTACCTACTTGTAAATGTTGTGAATAGTGTATATTTGTACATATTCATTGCATTTCATCATAGATTGTAGTTCTGCCTGTAAATACAGCTTCGTTTGCTTCCAAACTGTGTTAGCCTGGTTATTGTTAATGTGGGAGGGGGATTCCAGCTCCCCACACCACAAGAGGTTATTATTAATATTTAATAGGTGGAATGATTAATAAAAATATTAATAACTTTATTAATTAAAAAACCCTGCAGAAAACATTAATAAAACCTATTTACTGGTTTGAAATATTCGGTGGTGGAACAGATACCTCACCAGCAGGAACATGTAACAATTTAAACAATATTTGCAAAAAAAAAAAAAACAGAAAGAAAAATCAGTAATTTAAATTGTAAAGAAAAAAGAACTTTGCCCACAAGGTAGGGGGAACTTTAGAATTCTCCATGGCAACAGACCTTTTAATAAATATCAAATAAAAATCAAATGTCAGAGAGTACTCACTGCAAATCACTTTAGTCCAGCATATTCAGTCGCAATGTTTATAATCCACAGATCCACGGCACCACGCGCAAAGTTCAGGGATTTAAACAAACCCAAAATGGCATCAAACACGTGGAACCTGCAGGAATAGTTTCACTTTCTGTTGGCTTTTGCAGCTTGTTCTGTAGCACATACAGAGTTTACCTTCCAAGGCTTTATAGCTGGAAGCTTTGTAGATACGTGGCTGCTGCCGAGGCTTGCAGGGCTTGTCAGCTTTGCAGCTTTGCCTGTTTTGGAGAGGTTCTTCCAGCTGCAATTTTTGCAGTGGTTCTTATTGCTTCTTCCAACAAAACAAAATTGTCCTGGGGGTCTTGGCTCCTCCAGGGCTTGTCTCTCAGCCTGGCAAGACACATCTCTCTGCTCCTGGGCTTTACAAGATGTTACTGCGAGGGGCACTTGCAGTCTTTCTGGGTAAANTCCAGCATATTCAGTCGCAATGTTTATAATCCACAGATCCACGGCACCACGCGCAAAGTTCAGGGATTTAAACAAACCCAAAATGGCATCAAACACGTGGAACCTGCAGGAATAGTTTCACTTTCTGTTGGCTTTTGCAGCTTGTTCTGTAGCACATACAGAGTTTACCTTCCAAGGCTTTATAGCTGGAAGCTTTGTAGATACGTGGCTGCTGCCGAGGCTTGCAGGGCTTGTCAGCTTTGCNACAGAAACCTGATACTTTAACCTATAGAATCATTTTTCTCCAAAGGTGGCCAAAGACACACACCTGGCCCACTTGGACCCCAGGGCATGTTCAGACAAGCCTGGGCAATGTAGGCAATCTCCTGAAAAACCAGACCTCCTGGCTCTTGCTCCACTGTCTGGTTCAGGGCATTTTTGAGGCTTTTGCCTCTTCAGGACAACTGCCTTGAGAGCAGTCTTGAGGAGANCTGCGAGGGGCACTTGCAGTCTTTCTGGGTAAACCAAAGCACATCTTGGATTCCAAATTACAAGGCAAACAAGGCTTGGCTTCTTGGGCTTACAGGGTTAAGGCTTGTGGCTTCTGCCNAGAAGGCCAACCATGTCCTGGGCTGCATCAAATGAAGAGTGACCAGCAGGATGAGGAAGGTGATTCTTCTTCTCTACTCTGCAGTGGTGACACCCCACCTGGAGCACTGCATCCAGTTCTGATGGCCCCAGCATAACGACACAGAGCTTCTGGAGCAGGTCAAGGAGTGCCACAAAGATGATCAGAGGGCTGGAGCACCTCTGCTGTGGGGACAAGCTGTGAGAGTTGAGCCTGTTCAGCCTGGAAAAAAGACGACTCTAAGAAGACCTTGTAGCAGCCCTCCAGTACATGAAAGGGGCCTACAAGAGAGCCTGGAGTGGGCCCTTTAAAAGAACAGGTTGCCCAAGGAGATCACAGATGCCACCTCCCTGGAGGTTTTCAAGGAGAGGTTGGATGAGGCCTTGAGCAGCCTGGTCTAGTGGAGGGTGTCCCTCCCCATGGTAGGGGTATTGGAGCTAGATGATCTCCAAGGTCCTTTCCAACCTGAACAATTCTGTGAATCTATGAATCAAATCTATATTATACTGTAGACATATATGTTCACTATATAACATACAGAGTATAAAAAAAGCATAAAATAATCTATATGTATGTACACATATATGTATAAATATGTATCTCTAGATACCAGTGTGTATATATATATATATATGTGTATATATATATTATCTACATCTAATGATTAGGGCATGTTGTAACATAAAGTAATAATGTCCATTACAAGGTTTTGTCAAATATTGCACAGAGTGACACGAGATGCATATCAGACTCTTAACATTTGATCAAAGAGAAGATATTCTTCAATATTTCCTCCAAGACTCTTAAATTAGAAGTACTGTACTGTAATGCAGCAATATACATAACCATTACGACGAAACAGTGGGGTGCAGAGAGAGGCAAAGGGAGCCTGAAATGTTCCAGCTATGCCAGTGCAGTATCTGCAAACAGAAGGACCAAGGCAAGTCCACATTACAATCACAGAGAGGTCAGTGCTGCTGAATGTTGTGAGCGTTTACCTCAAACAGTGTGAACAGACACCTGGTATTTGTTTTTAAAGTGATTGGTATAGAAGGATTTTCAGGGTGATGCAGGAGATGTTTACATCAGTGTTCACTTCATGGAAACAACTTAGTATGATAGGATCATAGCATCACAGAGCCATTTCGATTGCTAAAGTCCTCTAAGATTGAGTCCAGCTGTCAGCCTAACCATGTATTGATTTTAGCTGGCTGATCTCACAAGGACAGATGGTGGGGATACAACTTTCTCTCCCCCAGCTGACTCCCCCGCCTCGCAGTGGCACAGTGCAAGCCGGGACTGGAGCTACCAAATGAGTGAGGGGGCAGAGCTGTGCTGCAGTGTCATGATCACTGTAAGAGGAAGGGGCTGGCTGGGGGTGAAAGGGATTTATAGGACTTGGAGCTCAGGCTGTAGTTTGTGAAGTTTCCTGTTCCTTGGCTTTTTCATCATTTCTGGGCTGGGATGTGTATCTTTCTCCTTTGCTCACTCGTGGCATGTGATTCATGTTTTGTCATAAAACTGGTGTTTTTCTTTGTATTATTTTGTATTATCTCATTACATTCTCCTCACCTCAGTTCACAACGGTTTTCTGTTATCTTTTCTGCCTCCCAAATCCTCCTTCTCCTTGTCTCACCTGGTGGGGAAGTAGGGGAGGGGCAGGTTGTAGTAATGCTGTGCATGGCTGGTTCCTAGTGGTTCAGTGGTTTGGTTCAATCCTAACATTTTTTTCTTGCTACTGTTCATGGGAGTGAGCCTTGTTTAGAGTGGACTGTGTTCAGTCAGGACACACCACCATGGCCATTGAACCATATCTGGAAGTGCCATGTCTACACATTTTTTGAACACCCCTGGGACAATGACTCCACTACCTCCCTGGGCAGCCTGTTTCAATTCTTGACCACTCTTTCCATAAAGAAATTTTTCCTAATACCCACTCTGCCTCCCATGGCACAATCTGAGGCCACTTCCTCTCATTCTATCACATGATACTAAGGAGAAGAGACCAATAGCCACTTCACCATAACCTGCTTTCAGCAAGCTGTAGAGAGAAGGTCTCATCTCAGCCTCATCTTCTCCAGACTAAACAATCCCAGTTCCCTCACCTGCTCTTTATAAGACTTGTTATCCAGAGCCTTCACCAGCTTTGGACACACTCTAGCGCCATAACGTCTTTCTTATAATGAGGGCTCCAAAACTGAACACAGTATTCGAGGTGTGGCCTCACCAATGCTGAGGGCAGGGGCATGATCTGATCATTTTCCTGGTCCTTCTGGCCACACTGTTGCTGATACAGGTCAAGACGCTGTTGGCCTTCTTGGCCACCTGAGCACACTGCTGGCTTATGTTTGGCCATCTGCCCATCAGCACCTGGAGGTCCTTGTCTGCTAGGCCGATTTCTAGCCACTATCTTCCAAGCCTGTAGCATTGCATGGGGTTGGTGTGTCACAAGTACAGGACCTAGCACTTGGACTTCTTGAATCTCATACAACTGACCTTGGCCTATCACTCCAGCCTGTACAGATCCCTCTGTAGAGCCTTCCTATCTTTGAACAGATCAACACTTCCCACCTAA
Organism: Indicator maculatus; assembly: GCA_013399975.1. Lineage (NCBI taxonomy): Eukaryota > Metazoa > Chordata > Aves > Piciformes > Indicatoridae > Indicator > Indicator maculatus. Next base: position 120,885 of record VXBD01003833.1, on the reverse strand, counting down.
TTTAGTGTCATCTGCAAATTTACTAAGGGTGCATTCAGTTCCTCCCCCCAGATAAAGATATTAAAGAGAACTGGCCCCAGAACTGAGGCCTGGGGAACTCTACTACTGACTGGCCACTATTTAACTCCATTCACCACCACTCTTTGGGCACAGCCATCCAACCAATTTTTAACCAAGCAAGGTGTCCAACCATCCAAGCCATCAGCAGCCACTTTCTCTAGGGGGATGTTGTGGGAGACTGTGTGAAAGGCTTTATTAAAGTCCAGGTAAACCTTTCTCTCATCCATTAAGTGTGTCACCTTGTCATAGAAGATCTGGCTTGCCAAACAGGAACCCATGATGACCTCATCACCTGGTTGCCCTGCACAAGCTGCATAAGGGTCCTCAAGATGATCTACTTCATGACCTTCCCTGGCACTGAGGTCAGACTGACAGGTCTGTATTTCCTGAGTCCTCCTTCTGGCCCTTCTTGTAGAGGGGTGTCACGTTTGCTGATCTCCAGTCAGCTGGGACCTCCCCAGTTAGCCGAGACTGCTGGTAAATGATGGAAAGTGGCTTGGTGAGCACTTCTGCCAACTCCCTCAGTATGCCTGGATGTATGCCATCCTGCCCCAGAGACTTGTGTATGTTTAAGTGGTGCAGCATGTATTAGAGCATGTATTTCCTCTAGGATTTTGGTGGTTTCAGTCTGCTCCCCATCCCTATCTTGCAGCTCATGGGGCTGGCTATCCATTGAACAACTGGTCTTGCTACAAAAGAATGAGGCAAAGAAGGTGTTGAGTACCTCAGCCTTTTTCTCGTCCTTGACCACTGTGTTGCCCCCTGAATCCAACAAAGGGGAAAGATTGTCTTTAGTCCTTCTTTTGTTGCTAATATATTTGTAGAAGCATTTCCTGTTTTTAACAGCTGAAACCAAATTAATTTCCAGCTGAGCTTTAGCCCTTGTGTTTTTCTCCCTGCATAGCCCCAGGACAACCTCGTAGTCCTCCTGAGTAGTCTTCTCCTTCTTCCACTCTCTTTTTCTCCCTAAGCTGCAACCAAACGTCTCAATGATGTCATGCTGATCTTTTCCACTAATTCATCTTTCGGCTCATGGGAATGGTGTGTTCCTGAGCCTTTAAGGCTTCCTTCTTGAACAGTACCCAGCTTTCCTGGACTCATGGGCCCTTCAGGACTGCCTCCCAAGTGACTCTGTTGACCAGTCTGCAAAACAGGCCAAAGTCTGCCTGCTGGAAGTCCAAGGTGACAGTTGTGCTGACCCTCTTCTTTACTTCTCTTACAGCTGAGAACTCTTAATCATTTTGTGATCACTGTGCCCAAAATGCTCCCCAACTTTTGCATCACCCACAAGTCCTTCTCTGTTCACGAAGAGTAGGTCCACCAGGGAGCCTTTCCTATTTTGCTCCACCCCCAGCTGTGTCAGGAAGTCCTCCTCCACATTCCCTATGAAACTCCAGGACGGCTCCCTCTCTGCTGTATTGTATTTCCAGGAAGTTGAAGTCTCCCACAAGAACAAGGGCTAGGCTTTCTCCCAGATGCCTATTTTACCTTTTTCTTCAGTTTAGACTGCAGAAATTGGATTTCCTGAGTTAGCTTGAGCCAGTTATCGACGTTCCAAGTGCCTTAATCGGGAACGTAGACTCTGGCACAAAGTCTACTTAGATGGCCATTTGTTTTCTATAGGATGCACCGAGTCAAGATGTACCTAAATGTGAAATATGCAAACATGAGGAGGGAGAGTTTGCCTAAGAATATTACATCATTTGTTGCATAAGGTAGAAGGTATGCAGTGAATAAAATACGCAGGGCACTGCAAGAACAGAAAAAAATGTAGCAGCAAAGGCAGTCAAATGCTTCCTTGGAAGACCACAATCCTCTTCTGCTGTTAAGTTTCCTAAAGCAAGTAACTTACAGCATCTTTTTCATATATGGTAGTTGTAATACCAGTTTCAAAGTATACAGTGATACTTTGATTATGCTACTACCAATTTTCTTTCCCTCCTATTAACACTGCTTTCATGCACTGTGCTGAAGCCATGGCACTGGCATCAGTCTGCCTTTCAATGCTCAAAGTCATAGCCTTGCTAAAGCTGAGCAAATACAGCCTTTCAAACTGCCTGAATGTGTTCACAAAATGTTTGCATTCATATTCTGACTTTCTCAAATGTATTCATTATCTGAAATTATTCATTTCCCTCCCTAGACCAAATATGAAGGTTTTGTACCACATGGCTACTCCTAAATGCAGTTACATAGCTCCAGCTTGCAAAACACGTTTAGATCCAAACTACACTGCAAACCAGACCCAGGACACACACTGTTTTCAACTCATTATGGAGACAGTTCTGTAAACAGACCTGCGTTTCTTCTAGGTAGGTGGGTAGGAATGATCAGATTTCTTATTATTTAATTTGTTTTACAGTCAAAGAATTTGCATTGAAGGCAATGGGAAACTACTGATACCCACTGTAAGGTCGGGGACTAAGAGCCAGGCCCATAGGAACTCGACTGAGCAAAAGAACAAGGAAATTACAATCAGACACAGAAATACCTAGTGAGACATTCCCAGCAGAAAGTGATCCCTCTCCTCCTAGCTAACTGACATTGAGACCAGGTGATAACCATCAAGAAACTATTTCCTTACACTAGGAGCCTGTTACCATTTCCCTGTAGCCTGAAGCTATGCAGTGTCTGCAACCTGTATGAAGAAGCTGTATGAATCCCACTCTACCATAATCCTAAACATAGTATCCTCCAAAGCCTCCTGCATTTTAAAAGCCAAATAAATTGATAACCACAAATTTCCAAGATGACAAAACCAATCTCTTAAATATGATTCTTCTTTTGAATTTGTTCAGATTATTAATTTTTTAAAATCATAGACACATGTTCTTCCTGACAAAAATATTTTACACACAGAACCCTAGGACACTAAATTGCAGTATTTATGGCATAGGTGGTATTTCTTAGTAAAATATGTTAAATTTGCACAGGAAAGTATGGAGTGACATCTGACTTTAAGACATCTTCTTGTAGCTCATTTCAATTGCAGATAATAAATGTATTTCCACAAATGTATTGCCAGTACTTGGCATACATGTAAACAAAACATGTGCTTCTATGGAAGCTTTGATTTATGCATATCATCACTGTACAGATGAGAAACATGATTTCCTGATTACTTCAGGAAAATGATGTCTTCAAACTTGCAAAGCAGCTTTGCAGCTCTGCACTGAGGTTCTTCTGTAAGAAGTAAAAGGAGGAACTTTAACCAGCTCAATCAGATTTTGTCCTCCCTGATACATATTGATTCAGACCATGACTGGTGAATTACTGGTGCTCACATCAAGCCTCTCTCCAGCTCCCTTGTATCAGCTGAAAACTGAAAAGGTTTACCCCTTTCCAGCCCTGAGAATGAGAAACTACCAGTCCCTTCTTCTAGCCTACAAAAGGTCAGTTTTGCATATGCCGCTTCTAACAGATATTTGTCTCTCCCAGTTTTGCTGATGTCCAGTGTCAGCACAACACAACTCGTTAAACAAGATTCATCCTTACAGTTTCCCTTTTAACTTCAATTATCTTTGGTGTTGTTCAAGCCACTTAACTTTTCTCTTTTTCTCGTAGACATCAAGAGACTATTCCCAATCTTGATCCAGCAGCCTTTTTTTTTACCTATTTGATGATATATTCTTTATTCCACCAAACCTCCTGTTCTCTAACTAAGCAGAAGTTTGGCTCTCCCAGAACAATGCTAATCTGTAAATAGATTCATACTGATGCCACAAATAAAAGGCCTGAATTTATGTCCTATTAACAAGAAGGGGGGCAGATAGTCCCTATCTTAAGCTTCTTTCAGCTGTACATAATCTAGATTTACCAGTAACAAATTTTCAGTTCTTTATTGTCTTAGCTGAGATTGTTTTTGAAAAGCTGCCCCAGCGGTCTGTCCTTCATTTATTAGGGAACATATTTATCTTACCTTAGCTGCCTTGAAAGATCAAGGGTTTTAGCACTTTAATTTTAGTACATTAAACACTAGGCTCCTTGTTGCAGGTAGTTAAGTCAGATTTCTCAATTAGGTGTTTTAGGTGGGTTTCACTTATAGCAAGCACACAACGGTTAACAGAGACAGAGCACAGGCCACAACAGATTCCCATGACTTGTAAGTAGAAGCTGCTCCAGATCAGACATAATCTTATTTTTCAGAGGGCAGACATCCAGACCACAAGAACTACCACCATTCACAGACTGCTGCTGTGCATCCTTGGTGTCCCAGGTCTTAAAATTTTATGATATTTACCCATCATACAATACACTGAATATGAAACCCAGTACTGAGCTACAAAAATCAAAGATTAGGTTTAAGATCGCCAGAGGAACATGAAGCCCTTGCGCTCTTCTGATTATGTGTTATAGGAATCATAGAATCACAGAATCAACCAGGTTGGAAGAGGCCTCCAAGATCATCCAGTGCAACCTATCACCCAGCCCTAAGCAATCAACTAGACCATGACACTAAGGGCCTCATCCAGTCTCCTCTTGAACATCTCCAGTGATGGCGACTCCACCACCTCCCTGGGCAGCCCATTCCAATGGGCAATCACCCTCTCTGTGAAGAACTTACTCCTAATATCTAGCCTATACCTCCCCTGGAAGGTACTATTTCACATATCCCATAGCATTGAGAAATGTGACAGACTGTTTGGTAAATGAGATCTGACACTGCTTATCTTAAAGCCACTCCTCCAGTCTGCAGTGAATGATTTTTGTTTGGAAATTTTATTACAGCCTGTGTTTCAGAAGTAAGATAATGACTTGCCAGTATGTAGAAATTAGTTACTCCATATATACAGTATTTTCTGACAGCAAACTAGGTCAATTAAGCATGACTGATTGCTAGAGGAGTCCTCTGTGTCACAACTTCAGATAGCAATCCTCCCCCTCTACTCTACTCTACTCTACTCTACTCTACTCTACTCTACTCTACTCTACTCTACTCTACTCTACTCTACTCTACTCTACTCTACTCTACTCTACAGACTGCACATAGAGTCCTGAATTCAGATCCAGGATCCCCAATACAAGATAGATATGGACCTGTTAGACACAGTCCAGAGAAGGACCATGAAAATGGTCAGAGTGCTGCACTGAGAGACAGACTGAAGCTTTTCAATACTTAAAAGGAATTTATAAGACTGAGAAAGACTTTTTACCTGGGCCTGTAGTGACAGAACAAACAGAAAGAGATTAAATTGAAAGAGGCAAGACTTAGATTGCACAGCAGGAGGAAATTTTTAAATTTTTTTTTTTTTTAATGATGAGGATGGTGAGACACTGGAACAGGTTGCTCAGAGAAGTTACAGATGCCCCATCCCTGCAAGTCTTCAAGGTCAGATTGAACGAGGCTTTGAGCAATCTGATTTAGTGAAGATGTCCTTCTTCACAGCATGGAGTTCAGCTAGATAATCTTTAAAGGTCTGTTCCAAATGAAAACCATTCCATGATTCTCCATCCCTGTGGTCCTTGAAATACCCTCACAGCTAAATGCCATCTGTGTACTTCAAATGTAACAAGCAAAAGCCTTGGTGAAATGGTCCCAAGTCAGTTGCAAGTTGTTCCTTCTGCAGAAACGATTGAAGTTATCATATCAGAGAAAACTGATGCAGCACAGTAATTGCAATTATGTAAACAAAATATGACTGGCAAATCTTTTGACTACCAGTAGAAGCTGAAGTCAAGCTGCAATACACTTAACAGCAATATTCTGTGTTAACAGAAGACTAATTCAACAGGTTACAGTTAATTGTAATTTTAAGAGTATGCATGCCTAATTTTAAAAGTATATGGCCACACAAATGCCCATGAAATTGCTCCTAATAAAATAGTTGTGTTTCAAATAAAGGTAAAACCCCCCAAAACCAAAACCATCAATGTTCACATGCAATTGTATAATATTTTCCAAGTCCACACACAATAGAAGAACATGGGTTTGTTTTTTTTTTTTTTCCTCAGAATATGATGCTTACAAAATTAAACTAGCTTAGTTTCTGAAGCCAAGCAAGAAATAACAGGTTTCCTAGTTTAAACCATTGTTCTGGGTTTTTTTTTCACTTTTTTATTTCCTTTTCTTTTTTGCCTTATTTTGTTTGGTTTTCCTCCTATCAGATGGTAAAATGTAGGAAATAAATGTAGGCAACAGTGAGGGTGAATTACTGAATACAATCAGACTTTAAATGAAATTTGCTAGGAAACTCTTTTAAACATCTATTTTCCTCTCCTTTCCTTGCATAGAAAAATGACACCCATGTATTGTCCAGATCACATCATCTCACAAAGACATGTCTAAATAAATAAAATATGGAAGATTGAAGTGTAATGAGAGATGAAGTTTGACATGTAGCATCATTTAATGCATTGTATGGAAAAAGAGCAAACAAAAATCGGTGATTATTCATATCAGCTGAGCTAAGAAACTCACTGCCATAGGATACTGAAGATTAGAAGCTCAATAGCTTCAAAGAGAGACTGGGTGAAATCACAAGGAAGATGGGGGAATTTAAAAAAAAATATTGTCAAATGCTATGAGACACAAGGACATCATCCCTAACTTGTTAAGTCCCTAGGTCTCCAGTAGCTCAGAAAACACAGGGAATATCATTGTCAAATCCTGTTAATATAACTTGATATTAGGGGATGAGAACACCTCTCTTATGAAAAAAGGCTGAGGGACTTGGAGCTTTTTAGGCTGAAAAGGGGAAGACTGAGGAGGGATCTTATCAATGCTTATAAATACTTGAAGAGTGGGTATCAGTAGGATGGAGCCAGACTTCTTTACTTTGAGAGTGTGATAGTTTCAGGTTATGCCTTTTAAAATTTTCCACAAATCTTGAACAGAAAGTGGTAAACTGTAAATAAATCACCATTGGGTGTAAAAAGGAAAATAATGATAACTCTAAACAATCCCATTGGAGAGATAATGAACTTAAAACTAGTTGTACAAAACAATCTTTCTCTTTTGGCTTCTTCGCTCTGGGAGATACTAACTTCATGCTGTGCTGGTGCCTGCTTGACCTTGGCTGCATTGTTTTGGCTAATGTCTCCCTGCTCTTTCACTTGTCCCTTTGCATTCAGGGGGGTAAGGGAGGGGGGCAGGGAGTGGGAAGCTATTAACTCCCCTGTTTTTTAGCCAGGGGGGTTCTTGTGCTGTTTATCAATTGTAAATACTTGTAAATACTGTATATTTTTGTACATATTCATTGCATTTCATTGTAGATTGTAGTTTTGCTTGTAAATACAGTTCCACTTTCTTCCAACTGGGCTAGTCTGGCAAACTTAGTGCTGGGGGGAATTTTCAACCCACCACAGAGGGTAGTGGAGCACTGGTACAGGCTGCCCAGAGGAGTGGTGAAGTTTCCATTTCCAGAGTCACCGAAAACCCACCTGGATGCCATTCTGCCCAACCTGCTCTGGCATGCATGAGGGGGCAGATGAGGTGATCTCGAGAGATCCCTTCCAACCTCTATCCCTCTCTGATCCTGTGATATTAGCATCATCATCATATTATTCTGCTGAGATGACTGAAGGTGTCCAAATGTTGAGTAAATGGGAAAAAAATACACAGAAACACAGAATGTTAGTGGCTGGAAGAGACCTTGAAAGATGATCCAGTTCTACCCCCCTGCCAGAGCAGAATCACCTAGAGTAGGTCACACAGTAAGATGTCCAGGCAGGTTTTGAANACATCCAGATGGGGCTGGAAAGTCTCCAGAGACGGAGACTCCACAACCTCTCTGGGCAGCCTGTTCCAGAGTTCTCTCACTCTAACAGTGAAAACGTTTTTCCTCATGTTAACATGGAATCTCCTATGCTCCAGCTTGCACCAGTTGCCTCTTGGCTTGTCTTTGGACACATAAACATCGATGAGGTCACCCCTCAGTCTACTCTTCACCAAGCTCAAGAGACCAGCTCCCTCAGCCTTTCCTCATAATGGAGATGTTCCACTCTCTTCAACGTCTTTGTAGCTCTGTGATGGACTCTTTCAAGCAGCTGCCTGAGGTCTTTCTTGAACTAAGGGGCCAAGAAGTAGACACAATATTCCAGATGCAGCCTCATCAAGGCAGAGTAGAGGGGGAGGAGCACTTCTCTTGACCTACTTAGCCACACTCTTTCTAATACACCCCAGGACACCACTAGCCTTCTTGGCCACAAGGGCACATACCTCACTCATGGTCATCTTGTTGTCCACTAGGACCCTCAGCTTTTTCCCCTACACTGCTCTCCAACAGATGAGGCCCTAACCTATACTGTTATGTGGGGTTGTTCTTTCACAGGTGCAAGACTCTACACTTGTTATATTTCATTAAATTTCTCCCCACACCTCTCCAGCCTGTCCAGGTCTTGCTGGATAGCAGCACAACCTTCTGATGGGTCAGTCACTGCTCCTAGTTTTGTGTCATCAGCAAACTTGCTGACAGTGCTCCTACTACTAGTCACAGGATAACACGGTGTTAGGGGTTGGAAGGGACCTCTGGAAATCTTTGAGCCCAAATCCCCTGGCAGAGTCTAGGAATAGAATACTCCTAGTTGAGAAATATAATCAGAGTTCCAAAAAGCAAAGTGCACTCAGAACATTAAAAAAAGTTTAATTTAAAACTACCATAGCTTACAATATAAAGTACATACACACTATTATGCATGTATGTACTATACATTGCATATGCACTTACATATATTCACACTTGTAAATAGATGTCATAAATATGAACTCATCACTGTGCCTTTAATTTCATGGAGGTATCATGTTTTGCTGCATATTGCTGAAGTTGTGGATATTTTAATGTTCAACTAAAATATAGTGCAAGTCTCATAAAAAAACTTTCATTTAACTACATTTCAAGATGTAGCAGTGGATGGTTCATCTGAATCATCTGAACTGTATCTTTTCCACAGAAATTTTTCATTTTTTTTCCAAAGAGAACTTTCACACACTTCTTTCTCTTCCGTCACTGGGGGATGAGGTGCTCTTTCACATAACTTCTCTATGACTGCTATATCTGTCAGCTTTCTGAGGCTCTCCTCATTCTGCTCATTCAGCATATCCCAGAAATCCTTTGGTCTCTCCTGCGATTTTTCAGCTTTGCTTGAGGGGACCTTCCTTGGTGATTCTGTAGGAGCATTTGCATCATTCCTGAAGAGGTCGTTGATAATAGTGGTATCTCCAAGTAAGTCTACAAAAGACTTTTTCTTACAAGTCAGAGCTTTTCTCTCCCTGTTTTCTGACTGAGACAGGGATCTTTTTCTTGGCAGTTGTGTTCCTTCAAAGCCCTGCTCTTCTTCACAGCCTTTTGCAGGCAGCACCTCAATTGTTCTTGATTTACTGCTTAATGAGCCACATTCCATAAAATCCTTGAATGCCTGCCTGTTTCTCTTTTTGATATGTTGACTTGCAACAGTAGGTGGTTGTTTATATTTTGCATCAACACACACATCTTGCAAGTAGGAGTCACTGTGAAGCTGCTCTATTTTTCCTTTATGGCTCTGCACTTCTGTAGCTCTGCTCAGAAGTATTCCTTTAGCTGATGAAGAAGTAGACTTTGGTCTTACAAAATTAACAATGGATTTTCTTTTTCTGGGGCGTATTGTACCCAATTCTCTTTCCTCACTGTCATGTGAAGCTTGTGCTGGTACTTCAGCTGTGAAGAAAGACTCCACTTCTGGATGCTTAGCTATGTAGAATTCCTTCAACATCTTCTGTCTTGTTTGTGACGTAGCTTTTGCAATATGTTCTGCAAGTTCTTCCACTGATCCCATACTAAAGTGTGATACCATTTCCTCAAATTGTATCCTGTAATTATCAAGAAGGAAAAATGCATTATTTTGACACTTTTAAATAGAAACAAAAGCAGTTTTCAATTAATTCAATTTCTCTACTTCACATATCCCAGAAAGTAATCACTAGAACTAATTTGCTTATTAGGAGTACTGTTTGTTTTTATTCACAGAATCAGAGAATCATTTTGGTTGGAAAAGACCTTCAAGAGGATTGAGTCCAACCATTACCTAACTCCACCAAGTTTGCCGCTAACACATGTCCCTTAGCACCACATCTACGCATCTTTTAAACACTTCAAGGGACGGTGATTAAACCACCTCCCCAGGAAGCCTATTGTTGTGTTTGATAACCCTTTCGGTGAAGAAATTTCTCATAACATCCAAAACTCCCTGCTGCAACTTGTAGCCATTTCCTCTCATCCTATCAATTGTCATTAGGGAGAAGAGACCAAGCCCCACCTTAACACAACCCCTTTCCAGGGATTTGTTCAGAACAACAAGGTCTTCTCTCAGCCTCCTTTTCTCCAGACTAAACAACCCCAGTTCCTTTCAGAAGCTTTGCTGCCCTTCCCTGGACATGCTCCAGAAGCTCAATGTCTCTTGTAGTGAGGGCCTCAAAACTGAACACAGTATTTGAGGTGTGGCCTCACTGGTGCTGAGTACAGGGGTACAATCATATCCCTTGTCCTGCTTGTCACACTGTATTCCTGATAGAGGCCAGGATAAGAGAGAGAAAAAAGAACAACGACCTAAGAAGAACTGAAATGACTTCTGAATCTTAAACTTCAGTGTGATTTCTTCAGCTTACAACCAAAAACTTACTGAATTTTAGTGTACATATTGTACCCAAGAACCAGATTTAGCTGCCAGAAAGATGCAGATGGACAAATGGTAGAGTATTTCTGGACCAAAAGTAAAAATAACAGTGGTTGCTCAACTCCTTTTAAAACTATGCTAAACAAGAGGTGGATAAACACAGAAGACATGGACTGTCCTCTCCATCATACCCAAAAGCCATGACACATTTATTTCTGCTAAGATGCCATGCCCTAAGTAAAGGAACTAATACTGATTGAGTTAGCCATAGTCTGTGTCTGGGATCAGGTAATGTCACTGGAAAGCTGGAGTGGTGGGGTTACACTCCCTTATTAGAGAAAGAATATGAAATGGGTTGCCTTTCCTGGATGAGGGCTTCAACAGGCCATGAGATTTAACCCTGTTTGGCCTCATATACCTCAGGACTGGCTAGCCACAACTGTACCTTTCATGAGTGGTGGCTTGCAGAGAGCTTCCCACTCTGCCTTAGCAGCAACACAAACTGAGACACCTAATCATTCTCATTCATGGCACAGAGTATTATTACAAGGTGTAACTGCAGGCCAGGTGCTAACATTCTTGGAATAACATTCTTAGCAAATTCATTGCTTTTGAAAATCTTACCTCAACAAATCACTTATAAGTATGACTATATGTGATTTTTTTGCATGAAGGGTTCTTTTCTACCTGCCTCTTAAGAGTTTTCAGTATCTAGAACAATAAGCAAGTCTGTCACTTCAGCGATAACTGAGGCCAGTTGGTTAATGCAACAGATTCTGAATGCCTTTAGACGTTACTTAGGTATCAACTCTCACACAGTAATTTCTCTCAAGGCCAAACTGAAAATATACACCAAATATCAGTTCTATAGGGTTTCTCAGCTCACTACTGCTTTCTGCTTTCTATTTCCACGTACCACATGGCTACTGCTACTGAACTTCTACCTATATACTAATGGAATTTAAGTATTTGTATTAACAGCAATACTTTGGGGAAAAAGGGAAAATAAATAGAAAAATTGCTATCTTTCCAAAAAATGAGAGGAAGCAAAACATTAGAAGAAGTATTAAAAAAATACTGAGCCTTGTGTTAAAAATAAATACAAAGTCCAATATTCTTTTCAATGAAAGTGATGAGAACCAGGGAAAAGTGGTAGGCAGTCAGAAGCTCATGCTACAGAGTTTTTTTCTATACTGTTTTAGCATCATTTTGTAGTTCTGCCTGATGTAGATACTACTGATGCACATACCATGGACACTCACAGTGATGACATCTGCACAGCTATAGATTATATGACACATTGAATCAATATGTTAGAATAGGTTCAATTAATTTTATTAATCAATTATGGTACTCTATATAGTGTGAGTGGAAGTTTCACATTAGTTCTCCTCGTCATAGAACATAATGAGTATTCCCTGAGTATGGCATAAAACAAAGACAAAAGCAATTGCCCAGAGGGAAGCTCATTTCAACCTTAGAATTTTACTTCTATCTCACCAACAGAGTCTCACCTGCAGATTCTTTTAGGTGTGCTCCCAATCAAGAAAGTTGTTGAACCTACTCTGTGTACTTTCCTGTTTTTCTGGGTCACCGGATGCACAACATATCGGTGACATTGATCACTGTTAGCCAGCATGTCTTTCTCCCTCTTAATAATATTCTTCTCTGCTGTGTCATCTTCTGCAGTTTCTTCATTTTTCTAGTGAAATAAGACATGGAAATTGTCAAAACAGCCACATCTCCAACATAACAATGAGTTCTACAGAACTCTGTTCTCTCACTCTTTGCTAGCGCTCAATGGTTTGAATGCTAGGACTAGGATGGAGAACCACAGCACAGACAAAGTCCCAGGGACACTGAAGACAGGTCTTCATTCTTTGGGATATTTTTCCAATCAGGACTCGCGTCTGTGACAACCTCCAACTATTACTATTACTATAAAGCAGAAAACGTCCACGTCAATACCTTACAGTCTTAACGGATACCTAACAGCTTCTTGGATTAATTTATAAAGGTGAATGTATTCTTTGGATTCACTGCTTCCCACTCGTTAATGTGTGTCACAATTTTCTGCACAGTGTATATCCAGAACTCTTGATTGCTTTAACAATTTGACACTCAAAATAAAACTGTAAATTACCATACAACTATTCAAAGTTTTGTCATTATCACAATCTCTCTCTCACACACACAGAGTTACTCAGAATAGTAAAGATACTTTCAGAAGAGTCATCACTATACCCGTAAAGGAACAACAACAACAAAAAAATTCACATCACACTTTCACTATAGTATCAATGAGATTAAAACTCTAACAATCATATGATGCCTCTTAAATGAAGAATGCCAGTTTTAAATGTAAAGGTTACATAAAGATAATGCTTTAATTAAATTGTCAATGCATGATGAGTTGCACAAAAACATAATCCTTTTTATACTTCAGGTATTTTTCATAAATCTCACAAATTCTCAGTAAAATTTCCTCTTTGCAAAAGTGCAAGCCAAGACAAATAGAAATATCAAAGTATGTGTTTGAAGAGCAGAGAAAAATGGAAAAAACCCACACCAAACCAAACCTAAAAAAAACCCCAAAAAACCCCAACAACAACACAAAGCAAAACAAAACCCCAAAAAAGCAATACTAACAAACGTATCTATACCTATACATCTATTTCCACCCCTCCCCAAAAGAAGTGTGAAGATTAACTGCTTAGTGTCCCCCTACTAACACTGCTTGAAAGATGAAAACACAGACTGTGTTCACACCTTGTCATCTGCAGTTCAAAATTTGATTTGGGATCTACAATGTTTCTTCTCGTTGTGTTTCTATTTGATCCATCCCCATTTCCTTTGTTTCTGTAGCTGCTCACAATGTCCTTGAGCTTTAGAATTTCACATCTGTTCTCAATCCATTACTTTGGCAAGTTACTTCAAACTAGCATACAGAGAGACATGTTAATATTAAGGGACCCACAGGCATAAATTTTCGCTCTAAGATAAACATACAATTCCAAAGATTTAAATTTCCCTGCATTATAGGTTATAATACACAAAACTGAAAACAAGGTCCCAGGTAAGATAAAAACCCTATTCAAGCAATAGTGTTACGACAATATTAACAAAATTAAGATTGAATTAGCAGATGTTATCTACTGCATAAATACTCTACATTTATCTTGCCAATTCTGTATATATTTAAAATGTTTACAAATTTTATTTATGATATGCATGGATAATATAGAAGTTTACTTGAAATCATATTTTAAAAGAAGAAAACAATGCTACTTTTAAAATTTATTTATTCTGATGAAATTTTTGCATGAAAAAATTCATAGTACTCAGATCTCACTATGGTAAGACCTAGAGTATTTGTCACTCTGCCAAGAAATCAGGATTATATAATTTAATTCAAGCAAACATAACTTGCATAGAATAGAAGCCTAACCACGTCGATGCCTGTCTTTAAAGTATTTTAAACCCTCATAAATGTGCATCCATCTACCTCTTATTAAACAAGACCAAAGTACATGAGGCAGCAATACTTTGGTTTACACATCTGTTCAAACACAGAAGATTAAAAATCTCTGGAGAAAAAAGCCAAATGCTGAAACCACACTGAAAGTCATAAAATTGCTTGTCTTTGCAGAGAACAACAGTTAATGTAAAAAGTACTGTTGATTGCAAATGAACTCACAAATGGCATATTTAGTTCTGGAAGTACATTTTCAGTACATTGACCCGTACTGCCAAACCCGAAAGAACAGCAAACCCCACCATATTTACGAAGAGCTTCTCTTCTACCTAAATCAGCTGCACAGGTTTTTCCTTAAAGTAGAAAAAGTTACTATACACATGCTACTCCACAGGCTGCAGGAGCTAATGGAGGGAAAGCCCATGGTCACTGTGAATTACTCCTGAAAAACTCAGCTCTCTGGAGCAAAGCCAGTTGGCTAAAGGGCACCCAGTTAGGCTGAAACACAACAACTGGGTCTGTCAAACTTGTGAACTTTTCTGAAAGTCTCCCTACTGAAATTCAGCTCCCAACTCCCAAATCCAATAATTTCTTTTTAAAAAATCATGAACAGTTTGTCAGTAAAATTAAACCACTGATTTCAGTTTTTCTTAAGATGTCTCCACATTGATTAAAGGTCAGATCTGAAGTTTGTTACTCTAAGCAATACATGGGTGAAACTCTAGGTAGCATTAAGTTTTACAGAGATGAAAATATTCCATGCCTTTCTACTAGCATCACCATTTAAAAAAGTGAAAATTTCAGCCAACATTGTACCCCTGTCATCATTTTGCCTGCCCTTTTTTTTTTTTTTAAATTTGACTTCATGTATTACTCTCCTTAATTCTTCCCTCCCATGGCTGGTGTGTTTCTGATTCTCTTTTAATATTTGCTCTCTAACATCAATTGAAATTTATTTAATGAAGAAAATTTCCTTTTAATAGCTTTCTATTTTCTGTTCCTCAAGTGCCTTCACTTCTCTATTGTGTGTCCCTCCCCATTACTTGCTCCTACATGAAAACCCATACGGACTTTACTGCAGTTGTCTTGTTCACCTCAATTACCAGGTATATCATATGCATANGGAAACAATATCCTTCAACACAAGAAGTATTCTGTGCATTTGGAAGTACACATTATCTTTGTTTAAATTACTGTATATTAATGACTATACTTAGGCAAATAAAAGTCTTGCTGAACTTCTTGAAAGAACACTTTAATAACACAAGATCTCAATGCAGCATTTCTTGAATCATCATTAAAAACTGCAAAGACTATAATCATCAGTCCATAAACATACCTCAGGACTATAAAGAAATAATGATTCAATAGAAAGAAAGAAGAATTAAGAAGAAATAACCAAGTTTTTTTGTCAAAAAAACCAAGTAGCAAGTTTGGCTTTGATTTGTAGTTCAGCCATGCAACTACTGGAAAATGTTAACCAATTTGACTCAAACGCCATAAATAGTAACACAAATTCTCTCTCCTGGAACTAACGTTCCATTCAGTACCCGAATAAGCAATAGCATGTTTTTCTCTCACACTGAAATGTAAATATGCTAAGAAATTTCAAACACATGATTATGGGAAAATTATTCTGAATGAAAACTATAATCACAGAAACACAGAAATCTGAAACGTTTGTCATTCTTGCCAAACACTATACCACCACACACATACGGTGTGTTAAAACACATTCATCACGTACAGCATGCCACATCTTCTGATTATCCTTCAGGAATACATATGACACAGATCTAAAGAAATACTTACTATTGAATACAGTATCTGCTATATGTGTTTTAAAAGAATTTTACAAAAATGTTGACAGAAATCATGAAAGCAGTTAGCGTTTTCTAAATGTTTAACTCCATTAAAGACAATATGCATTTGCAGTCCGTATGAAATTTCCACTGTTCGAAGTGGGAAAGTTTCACTCTCTTACAGCTCCACATGTCAAACAAGAATTTCTTCCTAAACTACTCTGCATGCTGAGGAAGACAAAGTATAATAGTGTCCATGTTTTCTCTAAAAATGAGGTCCACATGGTCAAGAGAATAAAAAAGTTATCAAATAATGAGACTGTCTCTACTTGCAAGTGATTCTTAAATAAATCAGAACTGCATTTGTAGTTACAGAGGACACACTCCTGAACAAAGTATGGTGAGTAACACATACCACAGTTTGAAATAAGCCTGAATCTTATTTTAGAATTATTTCTTATGTGGACAAAAATTTTCCCTCTGAATTTAACTTTCTTAATTGAAAAGCAGTCTTGCCCAGACTGCATTTGTCTACTGTTCTTGCAAAACAGGGGTGCAGAATGAGAATCAGAGGTAGCTGCATCTTAGAGGTAACAACCAATGGTCAGCACAATTGTCTTAGAAAACAAAGCCAAGCTCCCTGAACATTTAAAAACAGGATATTCGCATTCATATGCTAGCTTCCTGAACTAAAGGATGTTGGCTATGACTAAAATAGTATCTTCTAATACTTCATAGTATCACAGAAGATCAATAGCTGAAATGACTATTCAAGGGTGTACGAACTGCTAAGGCTTATTCCAGGTCTAAAATATCCTGCCAACACTAGAAGAGCAGCATTTATCTGGTCTTACACTTCTGATAAAATGAAAGAAATTTCATCAGAATAATAGGTAATTATTTTCCCCAGGCTTTCACATTCAGCATTTCTTCTGAGACCGAGAATATTCTGTAAACTCTAATCTTCTACTTGCTAGCAGAGAAATGGGCTACTAAGTCAACTGAGAACATATAGTGTTTTCTCTAGTTCACATCAACATCATGAGCCTGTTTCTTCTCCGCTCAGGTAAGAGCGCAATAATTTCTCACTGGGACCAGTTTTATTTAATTACTTGACTCTAACACAAAGAATTCTTATAAGCCATTATTACTTTCTTTCACCAAAAACCTCATCATGAACAATTGTTGTTGAGAATGAGGGGAGATAATCAGACTGTCACAGAATTCAAAGCTAAGGTAATTGCTTATTCCAGAGGTAGTCTATGGAACCGTACCCATTGTCTTGCACCCTCTCACCCCTCCATCAATCAGCAGCAAAACCAAAAGCCATGCACATACCCTGTAATTAAAACAAAACTACATGCTTCATAAAATGCAATATATGAACTCACCACTTTAAAAAAAAAAAAACACATCCAAAGTCATACTGAAATGGCTAATACCACTGTAAACTGAAACAGTAAACTCAGTAAAGCACTATTACAAACCAATCACAGAACCACAGCTGGAAGGGACCCCAAAAGATTATCTAGTATGACCCCCAATCATTTGGAAATGATTATTTTAAAGGTTAATAGCTACTCCCATTCTAGAAAAGTAAGGGTAATGGCATGTTATCTCCCAAAAGCATACTCTTTGTAAACAACTATCTAAACTTGTTGAATCTGAAAGCTGTGCAAACACACAGCGATCAGAGTTACTATAACTGATAGAAAGCCTTTGTTTAAATAATGTACAAAATGTCAATGTAATACAAATAAGATAAAGAGGAGTTCTTAATGACACAACTTCTGTATTTACACTATTCTCAGCAGCACTTAAATCTGCACTGGAGATACAAAGGGTGCCTTTTTTTCCTAGGCTGACAGCATGCTTAGTTCTCTCATTTACACCACATTGCAATAACATAAAGAGGGTTTTACCATTAATCCAGGTTTTACTACAAAGCATCCCGTTACTCTCTGTCAAACACTGGCAAGAGTGCCAAATGTCTGTCATCCAATTCAAAGGATTAAGTCTTCTTTTATAGTGCGATTCTTGTACAAATTTATAAAAATACAGATATAGTTTCTTAGAGCTGGTCACAGTCTATATTTTGGCTTGAATTCATGCCGCAGAGGTTGAGTATGACAGCTGGCAGGAAGCTGAGGGGAGAATACATACTCTCCCCTTTCAGTCACCACATTTCTGTTGCCATAGTAATTAATCCTCAATTGAATGGCTGTCTTTGTACATTTCTTTTCAGTAAAACTTTAAGTAAACTTAAGTTTAAACATACAGTTAACAACAAAAATAAAAAAGTGCCTTTACATATTCAACAAGTACAGTACAAATTCTTGTGACTAGTACTTTTCTACATATTAAAAAAAGTGTAAACTAGATCCAGTGTGTAACATCATCAGGTTTTGACATTATTTAGTATATCATGTTCCCACTTTTTGATTGTTTTATGAAGCCTACCAGCCTTCTCCAGAGTCTTCCCTGTGCTTTGCCACTCACTCCCTCGACTCGAATTCCTGTTGAAGAAGTACTAAGCAAATTAAGTTTTATAGGCAGTAGTGGAAGCCTATTTCAGACTTCTGTACTTGTGTAAAATGTTTCACNTTTTTAAAAAAATATTTTCCTGAGTGGTTGAAATAACTCTAGGTCCATTCTGAAAATTAGTCTGGCTTTCTAAAGTCTACCAAGTCCAGTCCACAGGCTCATTTCACATGTTTTCCTTTAGAATTCTTTTTTCCCCAAACCCTTCTTTCTGTAGTTACTCAAGATAGTTCATCATTTTGGTTTTCAGTTATCTTCTTAACAGATATTTTTAACCAAATCTATTTGCACACAAGTGTAAACAGAAGANAAAAAAAGTGTAAACTAGATCCAGTGTGTAACATCATCAGGTTTTGACATTATTTAGTATATCATGTTCCCACTTTTTGATTGTTTTATGAAGCCTACCAGCCTTCTCCAGAGTCTTCCCTGTGCTTTGCCACTCACTCCCTCGACTCGAATTCCTGTTGAAGAAGTACTAAGCAAATTAAGTTTTATAGGCAGTAGTGGAAGCCTATTTCAGACTTCTGTACTTGTGTAAAATGTTTCACATAGCTGTTGTTATCAATTACTGAAGAAATTAAACAGGAAATTAATTTAGGAATGCAGTCACTCAATTCAGAGTAGACTAGAAGCATTAAGTATCTTCTTCTAATCTTTCCTCTGGGAGGCTTCTGTTTCTTATGGTAGCTAAGAAACACCTTAGATAACAGAACCAAACAAGAACCAAAGCAAGAAAAACCTCCTGTACTGAAAATCAGCCAGGTTGTTTTGGAGCCTGGAACCCATCATAAAACAAACAAACAAACANCCCCAAACCCTTCTTTCTGTAGTTACTCAAGATAGTTCATCATTTTGGTTTTCAGTTATCTTCTTAACAGATATTTTTAACCAAATCTATTTGCACACAAGTGTAAACAGAAGAATTTAAACGAAAATGCAGAATTACTCAATGTCATTACATCAGGCTAAACCTAAAAAATAATTAATGAAATCCCAAGTTATTTATTCCAGTAGATTAATTTTGAATACAATCTCCTTCCCTCACACTTCTACATAAAAGACCAGAAAACTATTCTTACAAGTAATCTTCCGTGATATAACAGATCCAAGTGTATTTTGTGGTCATATGCATAAGGAATCAAAAAAGACCAGCTCTCAGTAGTTTTTACTGGGGTGGGCATCTGACACACACACAAAAAAAAAAAAAGGCATGGATTTTTAGAATACTTAAGCCAGGTGTGATTGATTCGGCTTGCACCATGGCACCACAGATGTGACCATGATCTGCCTGAAGACAACAGCTTGCTATGAAAGTTTACAAATAGCCAGAGATCTTGGACTGCAAAGACACACTTGACTGCTTTCTGAGGTACTTGGGTTCTGAGATGTACTATTAACCTATAAGGCAATTTAATCTGCATCTTCAAAATTTCCTCAGGGAGAGCTGTTTGCCACACTTCTGCATGAAACAAAATGGCTTTGTTTTGATCACTGAGCCTCTTCAATATCTCTAAGTATTGACATTTCAGTGCCTTCCACATAAGCAGCACCATCATAACTGTTTGAGGGAAGATTGTCATACTATTCTTACTTTTTTTTTTTGGTCAAAATCTGCACTGATCTGACACTGCCAATTGTGGTTGATGGTCAGACAATCCTCAGACACAGGCCAATCTGTACAACTCAGGAAATGCTGGTAGTTAAAACATTTTTACTGTAATTGTATGTATTTTGCATTTAAGAGATCTCAACTATATAAATGCTGTATCTGCCTTAAAATGTGTCCTTTATCTACCTCCCTGATTATACTTGCTAAATAAATCATAAGTACATCTCCACTGCTGTAGATGACTATGAAAGCCCCCTCTGTGACAGCACAACAGTCTCTCTCTTTGAAAATTTACCTAACTTACCTAACAGCTACAGAATTTTCTTCTACTTTCATGCAATCCCATTGACTTCTGTGATAATGGGAAACACTTTCCAAAACACAATTTATTTTCCTTACTTTAGAATAATGCATTAATAAAATCTTTCATATTTGTCTGCTTCTACTACTGTCATATTCAGTCTACCTTCATATAGTTATGTTTCTTTAATTCAGATGCTGGACAGAATTTTATTTACTTTTTTTACTAATGATATTCAACCAAAATATGGTTTATTCTTTCTCTTCGGCAATAAAGAAAGGACTAATAAATCTACTTTATACTCCTTTTAGCTACTGCCCATAGAAAACCACAAAGAAGAGTATTTTTATATTGCTTTCCAGAAACTTATTTTTTGCTGTTACTCATATTCATCATAAATCAGCTACTGAAATTAATAATTTCAATTATAACAATTTCAAGGTTGAAATTAATCTTAGATGCAAAAGTTGATGGGAATTTAGTGAAGACAAAATGTGACTATGTGACTACTCAATAACAAGGAATCATGAAAACAGTGCTATTAAAAGAGGTTGTCTTCGTGACACTTGCTTTTAATTTATTACATTTTGCTTACTACTTATGAGACCGTTAATACGCCTGTCACTCTACATTCATATCTAAGCAGTAAGCAAGTAAGTTTCTCTCAGTCTACAGTCAAGATCTGTAGGAAAAGTTCTATTTCCTAACTTACCACTTACCCACTTCAATGGAATACTCTGTTAGCTTAAGTATTCTTGCATCCCTTTCCCAGACATATTAGTCACTTCTTGAAAAATGTATTTAAACTTTATTACATCAGAAATGTATTATGATAGACAGACTTTAGAGTAAAATTGTAAAGTTGTCACAGGTCAACAGAAGAGCACAAAGGGACCCATTTATGAAATGAAAGCAAGAAATCCTTTTTTTGATCATTCCTACTTAGAAATAAGATAATTTGATTAAGTGTGTTTAAAAAGAGACAGGATACTGTTCAGGACACTATCAAGCACAGCTTCAACATAAATACACTGATGAAAAAGCTTCTAACTAAGAATATGATCATTGATGTCTAGAGCAAACAGAAACAGCTATATGACAATTTATGAGAAACTCTGTTAGACTAGTGATGCTAGAAAGTCACATCAAGTGAGAAACTTTAGTTGACAAAAATGCATTTCTTTCTGTAACTAACAATGAACATTCTATTATTATTATCATACTATAATTTTATTTACCTAAAACAATTATGGAAATGTAAGCTGCTCAGCTCTATTGTTAATATAACAAATAATGCTACTTTAATTTGCTAAAAAATAAACTTCATTTGAAATCAGTATTCTCTTTATGGTAACACAAATTATATGCTCTGAGAGTGAGCATTCAAACTTAAAGTGATAGCAAACAAACAAAAAAAAAAGATGACATTTTTCACAGAACATCTTCTACGATAGAAGTAAAATCATGAAGGGAAATAGCAGCAGTAACATTCTAAGTCAGTCATATCTAAAAGTTGTCTATGAAGCCCTGGCAGATGTTTCTTTTTTTTTTAGAAGCACAAAAAAATCAAAGCTCTGCATTTAAGAACAGGCACCCATCTAGGGATTATTTCTAGATTAGTGCCTCTATGTAAAAGAAAGAACAGTAAGCAAAGGATGAGGCAGGCTTCTCCATAATTATTGATGGTTTTCTTCCTACTCATATCGGCAAGAGAGTTGATACCACTGCTGCTTCTGAGTGAAATATAGATACCTTTGATTAACTTGTCAGTCAGTTTTTCTAGAGAAGTTAATTTGTAATACTTGCAGTTACACAAACTCAAAATAATGAGATACAAGCTACACGAATACAAATGAACTCCTGCAAAGTAGTTTTGAACATAGGCAGATCAACATA
Organism: Indicator maculatus; assembly: GCA_013399975.1. NCBI lineage: Eukaryota > Metazoa > Chordata > Aves > Piciformes > Indicatoridae > Indicator > Indicator maculatus. The sequence continues at coordinate 98,611 of VXBD01003833.1, read as the reverse complement.
CATTTATTCAAAGTACTCTCTTCAAAGTTTTCTTTCATTTATAGTTTTAATAATGTTGCCAGCCATTAACATTAAATAACTACTTTTCCACAGTATTCTTGAGTATTCTTGACTAACTTTTCTGCTAACAAGGTACATTCTAATGCAAATGTGTTAGAATTGAAAAGGCTTCACTTTTACTAGTTGGCCTGGTTTGATCTTACAGTGTAAAAAGTCTTTGGCATCCCTGCTAACGGTTTAATGTTACAGTACATCGACAACACTGAGGAAACTAGCCATTGCAGATATTCAACACCCCAGAACAACAGCCTTAGACTAAACTGCACATTCACCAATTACTTATTCTGTCCTTGTGATTTATCTTAAGAATCTGTCTAGAAATTGCAAATGTTTATGACAAGGCAAACAACGAACGATGTGTCCAGACAGTCAGAGTAGATTAAAACTGCTATGCAATACGAATAAATATCTGGAAGCTGTACCTGAATTTATTCCAGGTTTGTATGTACCCCAAATGTAATTAAACAAGATACAACAAAAAAAGCATAACACATATCTGTTGCTGTAAACGAGCACTCCCAGTGAAGTCTAGTTTTATGTTTGAGACATTAAGCACTGGCAATTTAATTCATTATAGCAACTGTCCACCACTCCCAAAACTATTGCAAACCAATTTACATTTTACTTTCTGTGTTGCAATATTCTGGCATGTATTGTGGCAATTGGATTTTTGTTGATTGGATCCAGGACTGAAGCTTTTTCAAGCCTCAAATCAGAAAAGCATGGCAGAGAATTTGATTTCAAACATCCAATCTTTAATCTTACCATTTCTCCCCCAGAAAAATACCACACAGGGTGCTGTGCTGTTTAATTCCCAACTCTTTCAGAGCTAGCCAATGTAAAAACCATTCCAAAAAACAAACCACAGAAGTAATTTATTAAACTTCCAATTGAGCCTCCTCCTTCCATCCTCAGTTGCTTTGATCATTCTTGGTAGCCATTACCAAGAGTTTGTTAGAGTTTAAGAAGAAAAATGAGGACAAAAAAACCAACCAAAACCACCCCCAACCCCCCCCCCCCAAACATTTCCCAAACATT
>VXBD01003833.1:84669-97502 GCA_013399975.1 Indicator maculatus | reverse complement strand
CCCAAACATTTCCCAAACATTTCTCTTTACCTTGGCACTACAGACTGCTACATTAGCAGGGAGCTGGGAAAACTGTTTCAACTCAAAAACGTCTCGCACTGCCCACCGGCTCAAGTAATTCTCAGCTTTGCTGGATCCAACCACATTCTGATTTGAATGAATATATGCCACTTCTTGAACACCATCTGATACATTAGGAGAAAGATATAATCAAAGATACTGGTTATTCTAAAAGCCTGAAGGAGATTCTAATAAAAAAAAATTACATGAAAGTTAAAAAATTTGTTATGATTTCACTAAACACCAAGTTATCAGCTCTATGAAATTAACAACAATCATTAGACTTACTGAGATTTATCCAGTTCAACATTGCTTCCATTTCACTGTGGCTTTTTTTCTCAGATGGACAAAAGAAGTTTCAAAGCATCTATTGATTTAATGGCTGCAACATTAAAGTTAATTCCCTAATAGAATCAAATCTTCTACATTCTATTTCAAACTTCCAGATCACATTTCTTCTTTCCATGCATGAACATTTTTATTTAACAGCCCTGTCAAGACTTATAAGGCCTACAGTTCAGTTATTTACATTTCTGATTCCTAATAATTATTCAATCTTAGCACATTTCAACAGACAGGAAATGTTAAACAAAATACTACTAAGCAGCCCATCACCCCAGAAGACAAGAAAGCAAGGCTTATTGTTAAAAAGAGAGATACAAAAAAATTTGCTAACTAAATTAGCAGTGCATTTATAATATCTTCTAACCAAAACCTGTATAGCAGCAATAACTTAAATCTTGCCAACAATAAATTAAACATGTTTCTACTTTAATTGAAATAAAATCAAAGAAATTAAACAAATAATTACCTAAGTATCTATCCATTGATTCCACTTTTTGCTCCTGACGTTCCAATACAGTTTTACTTGCAGAAGTTCTATGCACAGCACAATTGCTAGACTTCATTTTTGCAACAGACGTATTTTCAATAAGATGAAGCCTTTTAGACCCAAACTGAACTCTGCCTCTCTGTTTTCTACACTTAGAGCTTTGCTTTCTGGAAGGAATTTTCTCAACTGGTAAGTTATCTTCAGAAGATGAAAATTCATCTATATGCTGAGAATCACTTTCTTTTTCTTTTCTATTGGCCCTCTTCGCTTGTAGCAGAGCTTTGGAAACATTACCCAGTTCATCATTATGTGTACGTCGGTCTTTCCATTTCAGAAACGTGAAAGTTCTTAACTTTCTTGATTCAGAATTACGGGAAACTTCAATATCATCAGACTCATCACTTAGGTCACTTGCTTCTTTCAAATCTCTTTTGTTGTTCTTGATGTCTTCAAAAGACATGCCTTTGCTGAAATTTGACTCAGTACTACTGAATCCAAGATGCCTACTATCGTCCTTAAATACAAGCCCATCTTTTTCTTTCACTAACTCTTCATGGTTTTCAGATATTGACCTGTATATGTCAACTTTTTTAGCAGGCATTGTTTGCTGGCGTGCTGGAACTTGGGTAGGAAAGATGACATCAGTATCCTCTTCAGAACTGCTTTCAGTTTTCATGACTGTATAACTTTGCTTTGAAATGCCTTGATCCTCACTTTCCCTGTCCCCTTCATCCTCAGAATGTGATAAAACAAGCCAGCCTGTACTAGATGCATCTTGTTTATCAGGTTTACCTGGTGACTGAGTACATTTCCCATGTTCCAAAACAAGCACATGGCTTTGACATTTCTGAAAATCATTGCTCTTAGTATTTACATTTGTTCTTATAATCTGATCACTAGAAGTTGAATGATGTGAGTTATAATTATTATCCTTTTCTTTGGTAGTTTCAATTTCTTGCTGCAACAACTTAGAGAATCCACACTGCATTAAGGAAAGCTGTCCCTTTGTTGCCATTGCCTTATTTGTACTGCAAGGCTTACTGCTGTCACATTTTTTCACAGAAGTTTCCAGAACATCATCATCATCACTGAAATCATCACAAAGATCTCTTTCTTCTCTCTTTAATTGTGCCTTAATGCTTTGGGGATCTCTATCATCTATACAGCCTGGCTGTTCGAACAACAACAACAAAAAAAATTAATTTACAGCAAAGCCATTACAAACATAAATAGTACATGGAATACACCTAATTCCAAAGCAGTGTAAAACAACTGGTTTCCACTATGTTACTCAATCATAAAAATACACAAAATAGTATTACAATACACAAACAGAAAACAAATACAAAATAAATAATAAAACAAATTAAAGTCTTCAGAGGAATAAAGTTTTTATCAGAACAGCAATGAAAATAATAGAAGATATCATCTGACACAACATATGCTACACACTGCTAAAATAACATGTCTTCACTTCCATATTTTTCTAGTTTATACTACTCTTGTGGAAACTTCTAAGCTTCAAAAGTTTTTTGAAAAGAGGCTTAATGATTCAAAACCTTAAACCTGTGTAATGACCTTCATAAAAAGAATCTCATGGAGACTTAACAGTTTAAAAGAGCTATAAGAATATAATATTTTGCTCTAAAATTAGTTCAGGCCCACTGTAATCAAACAAAAATTACCCCAGGAAATCTTAAAAAACATTTTGAAGATACAGAAGTACAGAATACAGCTCCTAAACCATGTAGAACGAGACATGTATGTAAATGGAAAGTAAGAAGGGAAAAAATTAAACTTTTGTACACAAAGAGAAGTTTTTAAATTAATATACTAATTCTCATATCACCCTGCTTGTGAAAAAGCACTTACCATAAGCTTAAAAAGATACTGTTTGTCACAAAGTCCAAAGTGACATTATGAACACACAGTGATTTAATTTAAAGCTGTGAATTAATTTAATACTGACCTTTACCCACAGAAATCTCCAAAAAGCCTAAGAGACATTGGCCAATTTTAGTATCATTCAGTGCCATCTAAACTAACAATATTTTTATGCTTTAGAGGCCGTATTTGAGATCTGTTTATTTCCCACACAAGTTCAGTTTAAAGCATTCATGAAAATGCTCCCATTAAAATCAACCTTTTCCAAAAATTAAAAACCACTTCGTGTTCTAGAAAGAAACCATCAGAAAATTAAAAAAAAAAAAGCCAGCATTGAATAGACTACTGATTACATCAACCATGTCTTCCAAAGAGACCACAAAACCTGAAATAAGCTTTGAATCCTCCAAACTAACTGTACTCCTTTCCACAAGTCCCTGAGATCCTCTAAACAACAGTAGGTGTCAGATTCTCAGCTGACTTCCTTGTCAGAAAACTGTCCTATCCTGTGATGTCATAAGACTGTCTCTTTAAGACACTGCAGAGCAATGTTTCAGTAAACAATAGTGCTCTGCAGTAACAGCACATTTGTAACACATTCATTCAGACAGAGGAAACCCACCTGTTGTAAAGGTCACAAAATACTCTATTACCAGGTGTTCAGAATATTCTATTTTAAATAGAGGAATACAGACAACATGACATTATCTAATGCTTTCAAATATGTAAAACCAGAGTCAGATGATAATCAAAGATGGCAAGTGCAGTCTAGGGCAGAACTATTATTGGTCTAACGACACACTGTCCACATTTGCCACTGTAGTACCAGGAACTAGAGGGCCTAGTCTCTAGTCCACAAAGATACCTCACCTTTTCAAAGCTGCATGGAGAAGTCTCTTCCTTTAGCCATGTATTTGCTGTCATGACTCCTGCTTCTACTTGCCCTTCCCTCTGAAACAATCAGGAATGTATGCAATAAAATTGTTAGTGCAAGTTAACAAAAGAAAGCTCATAAAAAAGATAGTTGTTCTTTCTTTCTATAGAGGTGTAAGCACCGGAATTACACTCAGCAAGGTCCAGTCCACGACTTCTATTTTGGCAACGCATTTACTGCTCTTTGATCTAACGCATAACCTGCAGGAAAAGTAACATAATGCATAAACTGGGAGGATCTTATGTCTTAATGATCTTAAATACAATGTTCATATTACACAGTGTTATAATTTAATGTAAAGAAGTTTTGAGCTTAACATCCCTGTAGTATGTGTTCTTATACTACATTAGATTATCGGCTATGACAGCCTGCATACTGCTGCATCACACTCCTTAGCCTCTTCCTAGTACATGCAAAATAGGAAAATAAAGGGAATGGTGGAAAGAAACCTTGGATAAGACTGAAATAAATTTCAAGATGCAAGTTTGCTGCAGCAAATATGCTGGACAGAAAAAAAGTATAATATGGCATATACTTTAAAATCAGTTTGCATTATGGAATTGAGCCAACAGTCTTTCTAAAGTAACTAAGAAATGACTCTTAAAATACAAAGTCTCAAGTGCTTCCACCCTGTAGTATTTTTAAATATAGTATTATAAAATATTTTGTAATAAACCATTTTTTATGTCTCAAAATGTACTATAAAAAGGTTACTATGATTGTAAAAAATGTTTTTAAGATCTGAATTCTGGCTTAAAAAGTCACTCTAAGCTATTGATGCATAAAGGCATCCTTGTAAGTTGACAATATGTGAAAGTATCACAAAAATGTTAGAGAAAATAAATATATTACCAAACTTCGGAAAATCATAATCCCAACTTTGTTCAGTTTTTTCTTTAATTGAAGGAAATCTACCTGATCTTTATCAGAGTGAGAAATTACACACAAGACTATTTCACTTAAGGCACTGCAAAGACAAGTGCTGTTTAAGTTTCCCCATTCTGTTTTATAAAGTGTTTCTATTCAGAATTATGACAAAACATCTCAAGAGGAAAGAGAAAATGTAAAACTGATATCCTAAAGTTGAAAGGTAGGACTTCGCACCTCCAGGATGTCTTTGGTAAGACAGGACCCATGAGTCCTAAGTCTGAAAAGGTTATGGATCCCAAAAAGCTCTCCTTGATGTTCCTTTGATCCTTGCACTGCCTCAAAATACCGTTTGGCGTTTTCACTTCCAACCACCGCACAGTGGAGTTGCTAAAACAGAACAACACAAGGGATTTCAGAAGTGGTTGCTTCAGCGACATGTCAGAATTTCCTGGCATTCACATTATATACACAGCTTTAGCTGGAACAAGCAGAAATTCCTAAGAGAGGATATTTTGTTTTAATTTTCCTGGCAGATGCTGGTGTAATAGACTATGGTATAATACGAACCTGCGTTTACTGAAAAAAAAAAAAATCACTTTTCTTCATCATTGCCTAATATCAGATATTTACTACACATACTATTGATACTTCTATGTATCTAGATTCCTCATCTCTCCTCAATACCAAATTCTTTTTTCAGTCCTTTGTATTGCCTACTTACTTGTTAAGGACTAAATAAAGCCACAAGATTACTCCTACTGATCTCTGAATATTTTAATTATCATGCACACTTGATAAGCTGACTGAATAGAAGTGACTTTAATAACCTTCTAGGTGAAAAGGAAAAATCAGTAAATAGTTTGTCAGGCAGAATTAAAACATTTTTGAAGCCAAGCAGGTTTAGCTGCATTCCAATGGCTGCAGACTCAATACTTACATAATTGGTCTGTCAAAACCATGGTTTTATGGATACCAGACTTGTAATAATTTTTGTAATTGCCTCTATGCAGTTAGTTCTTCAGTTCTACTCATTTCTACTTCTAGCACTAAACAGACATCTCTTGAATTATATAGATCCATAACTATACAGTCAAATTCCACTTTATCTAAGAACAGTTTACATATTTCTTAAATGGTACTTACAAAAGCAGGATATTACATATAATTTATTCTAGTTTCTCTTATGTTAGATTTCAGTTTTACTTAGATTTTTCAATTGCATATGACTACGTCAAACAACCAAACACCACTCATAAAAAACCAAGTCAGTAACTTTAACTAATCCAGTAGATCTCTCAGTAAGAACACACTACAAACCTGATAAAGCATTTTCACACAAATTCATCTCATGAAAAGGATGGATGACAACATTTAGCTCTCTGACAGCACATTTACATTTTTCACTAAAAGTCACATGTCCATATGCATTCACAGTTTCTGAATTTTCAATTGCAGAAGAATGCATTTTCATTATAACTTACTGAAAATTTCCTAACTGTGCTCAAATGTTAACAGCACAGAATGCAACCCAAATGTAGACTGAAAAAAAAAACCAACAAAAAACAGACTCCAGATTTCCAATTATTGTGCTTATTGCTTCTCATTCAACTTGAAAAATACAGGTTAACTTGGAGAAAACACAAACACAGAAGAGCCTTTCTCTAAGTTACATGCATGCCCTTTGGAAATCCAAACAATATCAAGGTCATCTTTATCTACAAGATCACCAACTCCAAAGACCTCTGTGAAGCATGACTTCCTTCCTTCAGGATTTTAGTGAATATAATAGTTCGTAATCTGTTTTTACTCATTTTGTTAGCCTGAGACCTCTCCTACTTATATTTGCTGTTGAAATGAATCCTTGAAAGTATTTCACACAAGAGAAATTTGGAACAGGATGCTCTCTAAGCTTTTCCATGAACATTCCTTTAAACCTCACTAAAGTCATGGCCATAAAGCACTGCAAGTCCTGCTTCTGATGTTTTCAGAAATGAAATTACTAGCTTTTATGTTTCTAGACCACTGTCCCTTAGAAATAGTTCTTGGAAATTATCATGTTTTATATTTAACTTGCTTCATAACAGTATGATTTCAACTATTAATACAATGCCTTATTCATTCTGGGCTTCTGATACAGTCTCTAAAAACTGCCCAATTAACTGTAAGCACTTCAGCCCCTCACATACTACTTTAAACTTCTTCTTAGGAAGTTTCCTCTTTTTTTATTTAGACTGTTTTTGTCAACATTAACTGAACTCAAATGGCTTTTTGGCTTCTATGAACACTGAATTTAGGTGAGATTTCAAAAGGAATATTTTAAAGCAGGGTGTACACACTACTGAGAGCAAACGTGGGTTTTCTAATTCTCTGTTATGCATAATCAGACATCTTGAAACCTGAACCAGCTAATAGTATTTAATACCATGCTGACATCATGCCAGCTTTAAAACAGAAGTGCTGGCTGGAGCAAAGCGTCACGAGGCTTGGAGTTCAGATTGTAATCTGATTGGCTTCCTGTTTCTGTTGCTGCTTCCAGTTTCCAGTTTTGGACTGTTGGTCTTTCTGGCTGGGCTGGCTGCAAGCTTGGGGTTCATTTTACGGTTGTATTGTTTCTGCTTCTGCTTTTTCTGCAAAATAAGCTAAAGTAATTGTACATGTATTATACCATTAAACTCTCCTTATCTCATCCCACAGGATTTTTTGTGTGTTTCTCTTACGCCCATTCATGGGAGTGAGCCTTTGTTAGAGCAGAATGTGTTAACCGAGGACAGGAGGAAAATGACAATCTGTATACTACTGCATTTCCCCACTTATACATCCTCCGATCTCCTTGTAAAAAAATTAGCTACCAGGTGCATGTCACTGAAGATGCATTATCATTTTTTTCCTATTTATGGAAAAACATTCAAATTACTAGGTTAATTAAATTTCATAAAGCTTTCTTTAACATAGTTTAACACTTCCCCACTGAAGTGATCTACTTTGTCTTTTCTGTGCAATGTATCCTTCAGGACTACTGTAGCTCACTGAGTTTCTTCCCTTCTCCAAGTTCACTTGCCTGTAATGTCAGCATCTTAACTTAAAATGAAATGTCCTATTTCTTTACTTACAGCTTCTGCCGAGAGAAACAAGCTCATATTTTGTTTGATTTCTTATTATTCTTCAACCTGCTCTTTGCTGTTTCAGTTTGGTTTTAATTTTTGAATTCTGGTCTCATGAGGAAACAGTTAACTAGATTATGTGTTCCTCAAATCACATACTTCTCCCCCCTCCCCCGCAGTGTTAGATGTTTAAACCTACCAATACTAGCAGAAAAAAATTAGAAAGAACAAGTGTTTCAAGTGAGGTGTTCCACCAAGCAACATCACTTATCACAGCAACAGCACAAGTTGTTTTCCCTTACTAAATTGCATATCTCTGCTTAATAAGTTAAAATAACTGCATATACCATAAAAGCAAGGTAAACTACAATTTTGCTATAGGCTAGCATGGCTTTCAGTCATTGAAAACACTAAAAAGAGCTTACAATTTAAATAGCTCATGAACTTTACCTGTTTATAAACTTGTCGCAAGTACATCAGCTCTTCTACAGTTCCCAAGGATATCAATCTAAATACTTTAACAGCTTTGTACTGGCCAATTCTGTAAGCTCTGTAAGGACAGTAGCATAGTAAAAGGCATTTTATTCAGTGAAAAAAAAAAAGAGATACTCTCAAGACTAGTTAAATAAACAAACAAATAAATAAAATCATTCTAAACAAACAAGATATTATCCATCTGAAAAAGCTTTTTCTCCATTTGTATCACAATGCCTGTTTCCCATTTCTCTTGAAAACACATCTTCCACTATGTTTTCTCACGTGTTCTTTTCCCCCCTCTGTCTCCATCTGCTCTTGCACAAGATAGCCTCCTATTTGCATTATATAGGAGTTAGATCATGGATTACTTGAGGCATTACTTGAAGCAGTCTGTTCTTTCTTAATTTTATAAAGCATTCTACAACTTAAACCATCATAAAAGCAGCTAATGAACTGTGTTCTATATGGTAAATTCTGAGACTCCTAATAGATTATATCCCAAGAATTCAAGACAGGCTGAAACAATTTATAGAAATGTGACCTACAAAAATATTTTAAAACCAGTCCCTCCCAGTAATACACATTTCTGGCATGCGTATTTTTACAGAACAGATGCACATAAACACCTCTCAGAATTCACAAAGACCCTTAAAATGAAATTACATAATGCCATAGGACAATAGAAATAAGTTTATTTCCGCTTGTGAAGATACATATATCTCTACTGACTTTTGAAGGATTCCAATATTCTTTTAGGGCAACAGCCTACTGCCAAAAAGCATTGAAAGAAAAAAAAAATCAGATTCCTGGAAATACTCCAATGGCATAATACCAGAGATGGAAGTGAATGCTGAAAAGACAGTAATCTCCACAAGGGTGAAGCAGAAGGGAAAATAAATGTTTTTCTTTAAGGAGTCTGGAATTCAAATCATCACTTGAACTATGATCAACTATAACTTACTCTCTCCTGACAAACAAAGGAAAGGTGCCATCCAGATACACATACATACATACACCTTCTGGAGATCATGAAAAGTTATACTGACTATGGAGTTTCATTAATTTTTGTTAAGTAAGCTCACCGTAAGAGTGCCACAAAAGCAAAATGTAAAACACAAACAGAATTCAAGGTTAAAAGTAAGAGTATCAAAGACTAAAAAAAAAAAAAAAAAATTAGCTGGACATTTCTTACGGTCTTCTGCACAAGTCACACTGCTTGAAAAATTTATTCCCAGAGGAAAATTTTAGTTGATCAGAACCAATGCAAACAAATAATACAGCAAGGATCAATTCCTGTATTTTGAGGGTATACCTGTCAATAGCCTGAAGATCATTTGCAGGGTTCCATGTAGGATCAAAGAGTATAACAACATTGGCACCAACAAAATTAAGACCCAGTCCACCAGCCCTAAAAATGCAAAAATGAGAAAACAGAACTATTTGACAGTAAGAAAAACAGAACAGTGTTTTAGCTTTGTTTAAGTGTATTAGGTCCCTATCAGGATACCCTTTCCCAGCATAAAAAAAATAACAGGGGTACAGCTTTGAGTTTTGCTGTGTTAATAACCAACAGCTCTCAAATAACCACTGATGTAAAATGGAGTTTTCTCACCTAAGTATTAAGAAGATTACAAACTGTATGACTAGCGGAATCATAATGGCTATCATCTTACTAACTCCCCTAACAATTATACTGAAATTCATAACCATTTTTATGCCAGTTAACTTTATAGAAGCAGAAAAACTAGCTGTTACAGGTTTAGGTCTAATATTATTGTAAATGAAAAGCTTCTAGAGTGCTCCAGAATGCAGGGGGGCTGGACATTCCCAGGGGCCTGAACATGACATTGCAAAACATCTTTGTCCCATCCCATTTGCACTGCAAATTTCTATATAATCTGAAGTACAGCTTGGTGTGTTTCTCTTTTCCCCCTCCTCTCCTTCTGAACTTTGCTTGCTTTTCTGCTCCTCACTTTGTTTGGGTTATGGTAAGAATAGTGGCAGGGATGGGGAAAGATAATATTTGTTATCTGCACAACAGGGGTTACATGTATGTATACGTATCTATTTATTACCTTTTATATTTAGTTTTTATTACTTTGTTTGCAAATATTATTTTTATTTAATTTCCAAATTCTGTGCAACATGGTTATTTACTCCTCTGAGGTAAATTCCAAATTCTGTGTGGTGCAAAACCACCACACTAGCTTAAATAAATAGTCTGAAACAGTCATAGTCTAGGGTATATCCTATCTGTAAGAATTAGCAACAGTCACAAGTATACCTGTGTGGTATGCAAGTCAACTGTTAAAACACACATGGCCACACAGCTGCATATGGACAACATTTATACCTGTCATTACAAGGAAGATGTCAGTGTAAGAAAATTTTCTACCATCGGGGGTAGGATCACAGAGGTACCAGTTTCATCATCTAAAAACATAGAATAGCTGTTTGCTTTCAGGTAAAGTCTGAAGCCAGGAAAGAATTTGAGTGTATGCCTAGCCTGGATTAGCCAACTAATGCCCCACTGCATCCAACAAAACTACTAAGTTACATGGAATTTGGTGTGGACGTAGCTAAATGATTGGAAAGGAACAACAGTGAGGAAAATACCACTATCACTCAACTGCAAAATGAATCCTTGTCAACATAAATACAGTTGTGGCCTCTTCCTTCCAGGTTTGGTGTGTCACTGGGTTAGGTAAATTTGGAAAGGAAGAGGACATGCGAACCTACCCATATTTGAAATGGTGAGTAAAAACTTTAATTTTTTTCAGAATACTTTACTGTAATTTGAATGTTTATGTATTGCTTTTTAGTGAGGACAGAATTCAGCCTCTCATCTTACCAAACTTACCTGCATTCAGACTGAAATATAAATGAACTTATTTTTCCAAATATTCTCTCATAAAAGTTGCAATATTTGGAACTGAAATATTAAATAAACCTTCGTGCAAAGCCTTAGCACAAGTAAAACAGATTGACTATAAAAATTAACTAAACTAAACTTAACTCAGCTTTTTTTCCTTTTAAAATTTTTAGATATGCCACAAAAACCACAGATACTCCAAACCGGATACAGATGGTTCCTATATCCTTCATGGGCAGAATGAACACAGTAGATAACATGTGCATTGTAAAGAATATCTTCCATTTTAATTATCATTTTAACTGTCAGTTACTACTGTGAGATGGTCCACACGAATTATGTAACGACTCAAATGAAGACCCCTGTATGAAAGGTTTCATGACAGTTCAGTTACAAGCAATAGTTTTCAAGAGATCATCTTATTTAAAACCACATTTTGTTAAATGAATTGCTTAGCTTTATATCCTAACAACCTAATACCTCAAGATCCAGAAGTTACAACAGCAATAATACATTAGGCAAGTTTTCAAGAACCCTTTGATTATTCAACTCTATTTACTAAAGTAAGTATTTGTAGTTTATAATATGATCTGTTTCAGTAAGCTTTGAAAGCAGTTATGTGCCCATTAAAAATTATTTGCAACACCGTGGTGAAGAATTCAAGTTAAATGAAGCCACGTAAAAGTAAAATATAATGGACAGCAGTGCAATAACAGACAGTAATCGAAAATGCTGTGGTGAAATGGTACTGCATATGGTAACCTTTCGCAATAAAAATCTGACTACTAATTTCTGTAACTATCATTTCTTTGTCATCTAAGCACTAAGAAGCAGAAATTCTAATTTATAATTATTTTGAATGAATTAATCTAGAAAAATACTAGAGTGGAAAAGGTAGAAGTAATGATTTAGTCCTAAAGGTGGGAATACTCACTGCTCTTATTTCTTCTACATGACTGCACAGAATTCAGTATTGCACACCTATAGTTCCCCTTCTTGAGGCTATGCAGCAACAATGGAGTTGCATGCTCTGACATTTTCTTATCAAGTTGTAGCAACTCCAGCAATCATTTTAATGTTTCTAAGCATATCCAAATATCTCATTCTTCCAAATAGTCATACATTTTCCAAAAAGAACCTGCACAGGACTGAAGTATTCTGAAACAGATTTTACTTCATGAGCAACAACAGATGTATATCTACTTTTCCAAAGAGCTCAAGGTTGAAATTCACAGTCTGTACCTAATGGTTTGATGGAATTTACAAGCTCTGACAAAATCAATCATACACACTCTCAAAACCCACAAAAGAAATTTCTCCTTATAGCTATGCTAGTTATGCTTAACAATAAATGCATTATGGATAGCCGTATAACTGTGTTTGATGCTAACATTATAGCTTGACCTCAAGTTTTGCAGTTATAGACAGTTTTTATTTATTTTACTTCATTGTTTAAGACCCTATTTCTCAAAACACCTCACCAAACAATTAAAATCAGGATTTCAAATATTTAGGAGCAATACATAGGCCATTCCAGGCAGAAACAGTATTTTGCCAGTATACAAAAAAAAAATATAAACCAGGAACATTATACATTTAACAGTGAAGTCATCACCACTGTCTGCACTCTAACTCATTAATTTATAGGTTGGAGTTTCCTGTTTCAACTTTTATGTTAACTGTGCCAGTGGAAGAATATAATGAGAGTCAAGATCACAATGCAGGAAATTCATCCTTTACAGAATGCATTTCTGCAGCCAAAAGACTGTGCAAGTATTTTCAACAAAAATCAACATGTAGCTC
>VXBD01003833.1:55547-71846 GCA_013399975.1 Indicator maculatus | reverse complement strand
TCCAGCAGTTGTCTTTCTTGAACTGGGGAGCCCAAAACTGGACACAGTATTCCAGTTGTGATGTCATCAGCGCAGAGTGGAGTGGGAGAAGAACCTCCTTAGACCTGCTGGACACACTTTTCTTGATGCAGCCCAGGACACCAATGGCTCTCTTGGCCACAAGGGCACATTGTTGTCCCACGGAGAAGTTATGTCCACTAGGACTTCAAGGTCTTTCTCTGTGNGCCCAAAACTGGACACAGTATTCCAGTTGTGATGTCATCAGCGCAGAGTGGAGTGGGAGAAGAACCTCCTTAGACCTGCTGGACACACTTTTCTTGATGCAGCCCAGGACACCAATGGCTCTCTTGGCCACAAGGGCACATTGTTGTCCCACGGAGAAGTTATGTCCACTAGGACTTCAAGGTCTTTCTCTGTGGAGCTGTTTTCCAGCAGGGCATCCCCTAACCTGCACTGATGCCTGTTGTTATTCCTTCCCAACCGCAGGACCCTGCACTTGACTGAACTTCATGAGGTTTGACTGCACTGAACTCTCCAGCCTATCTGGATCTTGTTGGGTGGCTGCACAGCCTGACAGGGTGTCAGCCACCTCCCAGTTTTGTGTCATCAGCGAACTTCAAACATTCTACAATGCAGCAGCAGCAAGAGCATGAGCTATTTTTTTGGTTATGGTTGCCTGACTCGACCAATTTTTGTTTTCCTATTCCTTCTCAAGTTACTAAATTTCACAGTTAACTTTGAAATAAGACAGTCCATAAGGGCACTTAAGTATCAGCAGGCCTACCCACTGCCCTTTGTGGATCAAGTTCATCAGCATTATACTTTTTCTACAAACATCAGTAGAAACAGAAGTCTGCAAAGAACTAACACTACTATCTATGGAACATTAAATAGGCTGATAGAGGGACCAATTTTAAAGAAAGATGCAGAAGAGTGAATAGGTTGCATTACGTGGGGAAAAAAACCCCAAAAAACACACTACACAAGAATCTAAACAGGCTAGAAGGAAAATAGAGAGAAGCAAGTATAAGACATATGCATGTAAACATTTATAAGATATGCTTAACCTGAGCCTACTGAGTGACATAGGAAAAGCAAACACAAAACTAGACCAAGTGTTTAAAAGTCCAGAAAAGATAGAAGAAATATGCAAAGCTGTTCCTAGAGCATAAAGCTCTGCCTGTGCTCTATGCCTCCTGCCACAGTTCTCCCTTTCATGTAGCAAAGTAAACATGTTCAGTGGCACAGAAAGACACAACCCAACTGCAGTTATAACACAAGCAAAGCGCAGACAACCTGCAGGGTCAAGGATGCGTCTGATTTGCATCTTCTGCACAGACAGCCTGAGGCACACGGGAGCAGAAGGCCTGACACATCAGAACATCCCTTGCCAAAATTCACTATATCACAGTTGTACTTAATACAATTGTTATATATAATTGCTATTGTATAAATCACAACCACCTGCTCAGGACATGCAAAGTATCTTTGCTATAATCCCAACTCCATTCATGTTTGTGACAGGGCAAACCCATGTTTCCAGTCAAGATTCCCCAAATAGATGGCCTATGACCACGTTACCCTTCTGCACGGGCAGAGAGTTTCTGTGGAAAAGTAGAAAGACTGTGTTCTAACATCGGAGCAATGCAAATTCTTACTTTGTAACAACAGTTCTTCCTTTTACGGCCACTGTTGCAAATACAGGGCTCTCCTGCTCCTAATATCAAGCTTACATCCTCTGTCTCCAGCACAGCCTGGTACACTGCTTTCTGGAATTCAGTCAGGGAACAGTACACGATCTGTCAAAGAGAAAACCCCCAAACCCACCACAATTATGCAGAGCATAGCACGAAAACCAAAAAGCACTGCATCAGAAAACCTAGAACACAGAACAATGAAACAAAAATACATTTGCTCAGATAGTTACAGGAAATTATTCTATCACCAAATGAAAAAATGTATATCTTGCCACCAAAACAGCATGAAATTGTAATAAAAAGGTACATATCCCCTTCAAAAAATCTACAAAGAATATCAATGTCAAGCTACGATAACCTGATGTCATCTTTCTATAAACCTCTCAGTAACGGCTTTTGTGAAAGTATAGGAGGAGGGCAAAGTGAGAGAAATAAATCCATAACTGTAATTATGGATTTCCCTCTGCTTTGCAATTTGTTTGATTTGCCCTTTCTTTCCTCTTTTGAGGTCAGCTGTTGTAGGGCACTATCACAGACTGAACAGACAGAATAAGGCAAGGATCTACACTGTGGTACAGCCAAAACTTCTTAGAGAGCATGGGTGGTATCTCTGTGACATCTTCAGTCTTAAACAGGAGGAGACAGAAATCCCAAGATCATTCCCTAAGTTAGGCACCCACACAGCAGCAGCATCATGCTGAGCTATCATAATACAGCAGTAACCTGAACATTTACTCCATTAACAAGAGAATGAAAAGAATAAAACTTGCTAGATTTAAAAAAGCAATTGACTGATGTTTGTGTTAATCTTCCCTTCAGAAGACGTTTAGATAACATTATTATATGCTAAGAATGAAGAATAAATAACAGAATGAACAGCAACACAAAACCAACAAAAACCCCAACAAACTACTTAGAAGAAAAGCACAAATAAATGTAAGAACTTACCAGAACTCTTAGCTACAGTCATAAAGTATTATCACTTCATAAAATGTTTACAACAGCGTTAGACAGGATTACACACCTGTCTACAACCAGATTTTAGTCTGGGGGGTTTTATATTACTTAGCTGTCAAAAATCAGT
Organism: Indicator maculatus; assembly: GCA_013399975.1. Taxonomy (NCBI): domain Eukaryota; kingdom Metazoa; phylum Chordata; class Aves; order Piciformes; family Indicatoridae; genus Indicator; species Indicator maculatus. Next base: position 69,065 of record VXBD01003833.1, on the reverse strand, counting down.
GAGTTAAAAATTAAAAGCACACTGTTCTTTTCACAAAGTGTCAAGTTTCAAACTCGAAAGTCCTACACAGGATTTCAAAAGATTTACATATCATGTCTTGGCTCTGCATAGGTGAGAACAAAAGTGCACATCAAACACTTGTGTAAATCACTAGTCAGAAGTCTAGCTGAGCATTTTTATGCTTGATTAACTCCAGTCCAATACACAATCATAGTAATTATATGAACAAAGCACGCTACCGCATGTGCATTTTTTCTGAGGCTTTGGATTCTTCTCAAATTAATAAATCCCAAAGAAAACCATGATCTACTACAGGCATGATGAAAGACAGAATACATACACACACAAAAAAACTCCAAACCACAAACCAAAAACCAACAACAAAAAAAGAAGAGAAGAGAAATTCATTATCACATTAGCATTGTATTTGAAATGTGCAGGTAGTCTTACTCGGTCTTCCTTTTTCGGCAATTGATCACTGATAAGGTCTTTGGTACGTCTCAGGAATGAGCCACACATTTTTCTGGCTAGCTTCACCATGGCCTTACGACAAGTTGCTAGCTCCCTTTTAGTTGCAGTGTGTCTCTGGCCATGCTCCACTGGATCAGAAAATTTCTTCTTGAAATGTCCTCTGCTGCCCAAAAGTCCTGGTACAGCCCTATGAAAAAATAAAGGGAGGTGGGATATGTATGAAGGAATAACAATGTTTTCTTTAGCCCAAGGCAGTCTATATCTTTTTTCCATTGAATAAAAGCACACTACAAAATTTTCCAGCTAACAGGAAGAGATCTTAAATTAACAATCATGAGATAAATGAATAAAAATTGTATATATAAAAATAGAAACACACACTACTTCCAGACATGTCATTTTTTAAATTTACTTTCTGTGACACTCAAATATTGAGGAAAAGAGTTGCCATTCCAGAAAAACAAAAGGTCAGCAGAACAACAGACACCACAAATAGAACTTCTAAAGCTACTACTGCCTCAAGGCTGCTACTGTTCAGGACCCTTGGGACCTTAGCAGTCATGTTCTCCTGTTTTACTGTTTTTATTAAAAACAGGCCATGATGATATGACAATTTACTAGATGTAATCTTAAGAAATACAACAGAAAAAAGAATTTAGGAATCATTTTATAATTTAGCAGCACAACATATTTGAAAAGTATATTAACATCAGCACAGTCTTAAAAGGTCAGAACACCACATTAACCTTACTATAGAAGTGTTTATTTCCTGATATTTTGATTGTCTGCATATCATATTTAAGGCATTTTTGCTTTCTTCCTCCTCTGAGAAAGCATTTCTATATAAGTCTTCTATACTTACATTTATAATTCAGGTAAGTTCCATCTCTCCCTCTGCACTAAAAGTTCTTTCTGGACGAAACTGCTGCTTTGCAAATATATGCACACTTATTTTGAAAAACAACAAAATATTACTAGTTTCCTTTTCCAGTTAAGTCAGAATGACCTGAACACATGGGACAGAGCAAAGGCACAACGCTGTTGTGCAACACATTACACAAACTGTGTAATGATTCTCTATCTACTGTGCAGAGGACAGAAGAAAAAAAAAATGAGTATCCTTAGAAAAGAAAACTAAACATAGGGAGAAAAAGAGAAAAAGAAAAAAGAAATAATTTTAACTGCTTCCCGAATTCCCCAAAGAATCCAGACAGTAGGAGCTCCAAACATATCAAACAACTGCAACATTCATACCAGGGGCTTATCTCCACATATATATTGGAAAACCCCCATACTTTCATTCATACAAAACACTGGGGTTTTCTGTGTGGAGAGGGCTGTGTTTTGTTGATGATTTTTTGTCAGAGATGGATCCATATCATTCAGCTCTATTCCAGTCCCACTGCATGGTTAACATATAGTGGTGTTTAATAGTAAAAACAAAAAAATTTACCAGTCCATAACACACCAAAGCTCCTTCATATTGTTTTGAAGAATGGTTCCAGTAAGACCTATGCGAACATTGCATTTTAATGACTTCATGGTTTGCGTTATTTGAGCCTTTGGATTCTTGATTCTGTGTGCTTCATCCACTATCACAGCAGACCATTCTACACTGCAGATCAACCAGAAATACTGTATTAACAGAGACTACTTATCCCATCATTCCACATACACATACAAGTTAAGTCAGCCACACAAGTAGCTGTGATTAAAGACACAACTCTCTGACTTTCCTGGTTTACACTGTATTACACTGCTCCGTTTCTTGATATTCTGTATGTTTAGTATAGTCAGCTGCCCTAGTTGCATATAATGGCTAAACTACTTAGCCAAATAAATTAACTACTGTTAACAGTATTAAATGCTTTCTGTAAAGAAAGCAGCTTTCAATCTCTGGAGCAAGCAATCCAGCACATCTCACTTGTACTAATTCCACTCATAAGCAAGTTTTAGAAAAACTAAATAAATCTCTAAGGGTAGACTATCGAAACGTGCTTAATACAAATATGCTCCATTTTCCCAACAAAACCTATCCAGTGTAACTAGGAAAGTATTTCAATCCATGCATGAAAGCAACACCTTCTATAATACCTGTATGACAAACATATGGCAGAGGAGTTTTAATATTTCCTGATTTTTTGACTAGGAGGGACATATCTAGAGGAATAGACTGAAAAATATTTTACAGCCAGTTCAAGCACAAACTAGGATAGAAGGACCTGTATAGTGTGATACTAATTTAAGTTACCAAGTTCCTAGGAAAATATTTAACTCCATGAAGTCACTTTATACACATGAATCAGTATTTCAGAACAAAATCACATCCACTTTGATGATTCTTCAAACAGCCAAAAGCTGTTAACAGACATGTTTAGAAGGAAAACTCCCTCCTGAGCAGGCTGCATATAACTCACTAATCTGAAGTCTGATCTTGCAGCAGTTTTTGATGTCTGCTAAATACATTTATTATCAGAGTTCCTTACATGTCTAAAATCTGCTAAAAATACCTAGCAGGTAAGCATATGCTAGCTCCTTCAACTTAATTTTTATTATCCTGATTTATATGCATAACTAACCCTATGCATTCTTATTCGTGATAACTAGTCATTCAAGGCTAAAATTATTTTTGGATGAGTCTTCTTTTGAGGCTGATCCACCATTTTAGCTAAGCAAGACACAAAGCTTCCTCCAGTGCCAAGATCACAGGTCCACCCAGTCACATGCTCTGCAGAAAGTCTGGCAAATTCATATGCTGAAGCAACGTATTTGCAAGCAGTCACACATCAGATCTGTCCTCACAAAGACAACGGCAAATGTACTGGTAATACAATTCCTTTAGTCTTCTCCTATCTGCACTTCTCTTTCAGACCTGAGCGCAGAGGGAGATGGAGACCTGCTAGTTTTGGTGATGGCAAAACAAGAGCATTATGACATACTTCATTGCTTGGATCCTTCCCAACATCTGAAATGACAAGATCCACTAACAACACCAGCTGCTAAGGGCAGGCTGCTGCTACCACTAGCTATTCACACAACTTGTACACTACTTCAAATATTACATAAGAAATACACTAGGATCAGATGAGAGAGAGGCTAAGTACTCCTGAGCATAGCCAATGGAAAGGCAAGACCCCCAGATTGACAATACTGATAGCTATGGAGCAAATAAAGTAGGATTTCTAACACAATCTGCTCTCCAAAGTATCTCAATTCTGTTAATTTCACGAGATACTTAGAACTATAAACAGACACATATACATCTTGTATCTAAAAGTTTCTAGGAGTCAAGAATTTCATTGACCTGGTGAAAAACGCAAGTAACAAGGAAAATATCTTTTGAACATCTGCTAAATACTCTTTTTTTCCCCTCCTTTTTTTTTTTCTTCCTTCCATTGTACTGAAAGACAGAAATCTCTTCTTAGTTACCACTGGTTTTCAGGCAGGCAATTCCTGTATCTTTTGGAGAAGACTTCATGAACAGGCTAACAGCAAAGTTTAGCCTTATGAAAACTATTTAAACACTTCTACCAAGAATTCCACTACAAAGACAGCGTAAACTCCCCAATGATCACTAAATGGGATTTACCTCTCCAGCACAGTGAGTCACTGGATTTAATGGTAAGTACATTACATAGTAGGAATATATATATGCAAAGAATAATACAACATTAGTTAAAATTCTGCATGTAGAAAACCGTATTTAAATCATTACCTGTTAAATTCATCTAAATACAGGCGAAGTATCTCATATGTCGTAAGGGCAATTTCACATTTCCCTTGCTTGATGCGACTTAAGTCATTATCTTTTTTATTGCCATGTAAGATACAGACCTTAAAGTACCCCCAAGTGTCTAATTCATCTTTCCAGTTGTACAGCACTGAAAGAGGGGCCACTATGAGGAAAGTCTGAAAACAAATAGATGTTGCAGTATTATTGAAAAAAACCTCAACATTGCACTTTCTCAAAAAGGAAAGTCAGTATCTGGAGATTTATTTTACTGCTTTGAACAATCTGAACTGCCTAATTCTGTCACTTCAAAGTACAGCATAGAAAATATCTGTAGTCATTATAAATTCAAAAGCAATCAGTTTGCTCAGGATATGTAAAGAGTACAGGAGGAAAGCACTGTAAGACTACAAAAAATAACAAAATAGTGCTACCTACTCAATTTTTACTCTAACTACTGAAACATGCCAGGAGATAATACCACTCTGCTTTCTTATAGCATCTGTACACCATAAGAAAACAAAAAGATGAAGAGGGTAAGCATCTACGAATCCTCAAGTCTAATCATCATATGACCTCAAAACATAAGGACCTGAAAATGGTTTAAAAAGTTAAGACAGCTCATACAACTCATCTAATATCATAGAATAATCTGTGAGGTGGGAAGGGACCTAAGAAAGTTTCTAGCCCAACTTTTCAGTGTGTCATGGACTGACTTCGACATGCTGGTGTTATTCATACCATGCTGCAGTCATGCCAGCCTCAAAATAAAAGTACTGGCTGGAGCAAAGTATTCTAGGGCTTGAAGTTCAAATTGTAACATGGGAGGTTTCCTGTTCTGGGTTCTGGGTATCTCGGGTTTTGGTCTTTTCTGCTGGGACGGTGGTGGGATAAGGAGGGATGGGAGAGTAGTCTTCTGGCTTAGGCTTTTGGCTCCTGCAATTTGGCTAAGGTAATTACGTATTTTGTACTATGTTTATCTAATTTTGATCAGTAAACTCTATTCTTATCTCACTTATTGTTTCAATCCCAAATTTTTTAATGTTACTTTTTCCTCACTTCTGTGTTGGGAAAACTGGTTCAGTTTGACCTGTTTTGTTCTGATTCAAACCCTCACATGGTGAAAGCAGGGACAATACTGAATTCAGATCAGGCCATTAACATTAAGTTCTTCTACTCTTCTTCCTAGGAGGAGTCATTTTTGTCTTTTTCACAGGTGCTAGCCCTTAACCTCTTCTTGTTTGCCTGTATTTCCTAAGGACCTTAACATCCAATATTCAGAAAGCTATAGCCACATGAACCATTCTGCCAGTGAAATATCATAATTATTCCAATAAAATAATGGAAAAGAGAACTCACATGAGTCCTGTGATGGGCAGAATTAAAATGATCTTTGGATTTCTCTCATATGCACACAACTTTTACATGTATCCTTATCTTCTGTACCTGCATTTGATTATGTGGATTATCATAGTTCTGGTATTCGATAGTCATGCAAGAAAATATCTGAGGTTACAAGAATATTAACAATAAATTTTTCATATATATGTATTCACCTTAATTGTTTAAATATCCTGTTAATGTAAATACACATGGGTTTTTGTACTTTAAAAATGCAATCACACTACTCCGTGACATGGACTTTTCAAAGTACTCTAGCCACAGATTTCATCCAGATATTTCTGAATCTGTTGTGTTAGCGTAGACAGTATCAGCAGATGAGGCAATAACAGCTAGATAATGCATTATGGTAGGGCATTGGAAAACTGAAAACTTTCTGCACGCTACCGGGAACCATGAACTGAAGTAGCTGAATTCTAAAGATGAAGATACATAAAGTCCTGAAGCAAACAAATGGAAAAAGTCCAAGCACTGCCTTTTACCAAAATCCGTAACTTGTACCACTAAAAGCTGTACCTTCTTGGGGTTACACCTCAATTCTTTTTTCATTGTCCTCCGCAGAAATTCTGGCATATTATTTTCAATATCTTCACGTGTTCCCTTTTTGTGCAACACTGCAGCCAGAAATGAAATTACCTTGAGAAAGAAAACAATTCTTAGTGATTATATTAAAAAATGCCAACAGAAATTGAGAAATTTCCATTGAAAATAAATATTCAGGATAAAATCCTGGATGGGATTTAATAATGTGGCTTTTGGGGAGAATTGGATTTGTTTTGTTTAGGCTTTTTGTTTGTTTGTTTGTTCTAATCAATCCCCACTTTTAAAATGGGAATCCCTTCCCTTGGAGAATCCTGAATTCATGGTAAGAGCAATTACTTGCTCAGTTTCACTGCTTCATCCTCTAAGAACTAAAGTCCCCAAAATGCACAAGAGATTATGAATGAGCCAGGAAAAAATAGAGAAGAGGCACGCCTTGCAATTCTCCTCCATTTTTAGATGGGTATTTGAATCTTAGATGAGAAAACAGAAAGCATACCTGCCAACTACACTCTCAGCACTACTTCTGCAAAAGGATGAAGTTTAAACTACGTTAGATTTTTACTAACACATAATTTTATTTATGTTCCATTCCTTCCAAATCCTGTTTTTAGCTTCAAAATCAGTTCTTTCTTTTGTGTTTATGATTCTCTATCTGACTCAAATCAGTCAAGACAATTTCCCTTTGATTATGAGACACTTATTACCACAGCAAGGGTAAATATCCCAGCATAGGCTATTCCAAGGTGCTCCAGTAGTAATCCAAAACAAGAAGACAACATAGAGATATATGGCCAGAACATGCAAATCCATAAAATGCACTCGGGATAAATGGTATCCATAGGGCTAAGCAGCAGCAAGGGACAGATGCATCATCAGAAAGGTGCCTTTGTTTTGAACTCAACAGGTTGTTTTAGTTAGAGCAGCCAGCTCTAGCCACTTCCTTTAGCCCTCACAGCAGGGCAGAGGTAAAACCTGTTGATTTCTAAAAATGAGAAAATTTCCAGTTTCCTCCCTCTAAGAATGGGAGGAAAAGAGCCAGCCAGGAGTGCAGGAAAAATATCTGAGGATAGTAACAGTAGATGAACAGAGGAGAGAGCAATCCATCATACACAGGGCCACAGGATAGGGAAAAGATACATAGAAGGAAAAAGACACATAGAAGAAAAAAACCCAAACTTTTTAATATGTAATATGTCATATAAACTGCACCCAGGAGGAATTTTAAATTTGCATATGTTATTTAGCTTTCTCTTTTAAAAATAATTTTGAGAATATTATTTAAGTGAACACAGGATCTCTCTGTGTCTTCCAGATCCTCCACTTTAGACAAATTATACATCAAATTTCTAACGACAGCAAAGGCTGTAAAAGGGCAAGCCTGATGAGAAATCTTTGGCTCTTCCAGACAAAGCATGATGCAACCTAAAAGTCTTAATAGGAAACTAAGTGCAATTACAGTAAGAAACAACACTATTCTACTTGCCTCCTCCTCAGATTCAGCTTGAAATGAAAAAGGAATGCAATGAGGCAAATTTAAGCAAAAATCAGTTCAGAAATACAAAGAATCTGAAATGCAAGAGTCTTCTAGAAAAGTGTTTAACTCATAAGTCATCCTCTAATTTAAACCCAGTAAGATTCAGCCAACTAACAAGCATAAGGCAAGTTTTCATTAAGACTAAATTAGTTACTTGATGAAGTTGAGTATTTATTCCTTCATATATAATAATCTTTTCTAAACAAGTGAAATCCTCTTTTACTTCATAGCCACTGAAGTGCCTATCCCTTACTGAACTTGATGAAGATTAAATACTGTTTTATAAAAAATACACTAGATTTTCTTGAAAACCTGTACCTTTCTACCGCAAACTCTATACTGATTAAAAGAAATACGAAGTAGATGAGATTTCCATACACCAACACATTGCCACTGTGTGATAAATATGACCAGCTCACTACAGAATCAGCTCTGCATCTCTTAGATTTTTTGAGTCTCCAACAAGACAACTTCATTTTCTCTCCACAGTTTACTGCTCTCTTATATAGATGTTTCTCACTACATGAAGTGAGATTATTTGCAGTTCTGAGTGGAAACAAATTTCCATAACTACTGAGTTCCTAAACTGCCATGAAACATGGCCAAGCCTTGGTAAAACACAAGGTAAATAGGAAACGGTTAGCTTTAACAACATCTGCTAACAGATCAGCAGCATCTACACACATCCACAATACACCTCTGAATGCTCTCTTCAGAGTTTTGACAGTTTTACTCACTCCTGTTTTCAAATTTGCTATAGAACAATACTTCTTTTCACTGAAAGGTGTCTCTAGACATTGTCCTATACTGAAAGGCAGCAGACACTACTGCCAGCATTTGTCAGCAAAGGAATGAGTTTGCAATTTGACACATGGAGAGAGAAAAGACAGAGGGACAAAGACTAGCCATCACAGGATCCAAGCTGTTGACCTGAAACCAGACAGATTAAAGAGAATTTTAAACATAAATCCACCCTAATTTTAGTAAAATAAATAAACCACTTGGGCCACACTGATTCAAAGCACAATGGAAAAATCCAGCTATACTTTTGTCCTTTCATCAATCCAAACTGTATTTCCAAAAGAGTGACAAAAATAACATAGAACATCTAACCATTTTTTCCAGAGATGGGAGTCAATGTGTCTATTTTGCCATGTTCCCAGTAAACTACTTGTTTTCAGAGGGAAAAAAAAAAAGCAAACAAACAAAACAACAACAAAAAAACCCAAAACCAATCAACCAAACACAAAAAAACAATATTCAAAAAGCTGCAGTCAGATAAGAGCTGTAAGTATTTCTAGTATACTCCAGTGAAAATTACTTTTCATGATGCACAGGTACCAAGCCTCATAGTATATTCACCACAAAAGGAATTGTAACATTTTAACTACTGTTACTAGTCATGCTTACACTAAAAAGAGCCACATCCCAATTTTGTGGCCTGTCAGGAGTGAACCATATATCAGCTCCAAGTGCTGTCTGGGGCAGTTGTGTCCTGTCTCCTCCAATTCCACAACAGCAAAGGGAGGTCAAACTTCACTGAGGAGACTTTTCTTAAAAACATTATTTTGAAAAAGACTTACACACTGCCAAAAACAATTCTGTCATTGTAAAAATAAAAAAGAATACCTGTATTGTCTTTCCAAGGCCCATATCATCTCCAAGAATACAGCCCCTTTTATTAGTATAGTGTCCATAGAGAAACTGGGCTCCTTCTCTTTGATAATCACGCAGGTATCTGTTAATTGTATATGGGATAAAATCGCCACTGTCAGATAATTTAAAAGCAACTGCAGGAGATGGAAAATTTTGGTCAGGAAAATAAGGCTTTTCCAGGTCACCATCATCAAATATTAAGCTTTTCCAGGGTCCTCTACTGGCTTGGACTCTATGAAGTTCAGTTATTAGTATTCTTCTTTCTTCAGACTCAGAGAATGATACAACAGCAAATGATTTTCCATTCTTATCCTTTTCAATAGAGCATATTGTTCCTTCATGAAGTTTCCCATCTTCAGGACAAGGGACAAGGCATTTCTCTCCAGTACACCAATTATCTACAAAAAAAAGGGACCAAACACACATAGTGGTAAACTGGACAGATCTACAAATACTTCATTTAGTCACACTAATAAAACATTTAATATAAATCTACTTTGTAAAATACATACAACTTAAAAGATTTTACTGAAGGTTGCATTAGAATCAGGATACCAATCACGGTCCCAGTTGACTGGAGGCTACCAAATGTGACACCCAGCTACAAGAAGAGCCAGAAGGATGATCTGGGGAACTAGGGGCCAGTCAGTCTGACCTCGGTGCCAGGAAAGGTTATGGAGCAGTACATCCTGAGTGCCATCACATGGCACTTATAAGACAATCAAGTGATCAGGACAAGTCAGCATGGGTTTATGAAAGGCAGGTCCTGTCTAATTAATCTGATCTCCTTTTACAATAAGGTGACCTGCCTAGTGGATGAGGGAAGGGCTGTGGACATTGTCCACATGGACTTTAGTAAAGCCTTTGATACTGTGTCCAACAGTAGTCTCCTTCAGAAATTCATGGCACAAGGCTTGTATAAATGCACTATGCTCTGGATAAAAAAAAAAAAGGCTGAATGTCTGGGCCCAAAGAGTGATAGTGAACAGAGTTAAATCCAGCTGGCAGTCAGTCAGAGAGAATCTTGCATCAGAACACGTATTTATATTTCATACCTATGATGTAGTACATCTTTCTGGGCATGTCAACCCAGCTACATTTTGGAGGTAAGACAAAGAACAGTCTTGAAGGTAAGGAACTCCACTTTGCCCCATTTTTATGTCTCAGAGCAAAAAACTCACGGAGAAGATGGATTTTTCTTAGGAGTTCAGGACCTCCTTGAAGTATACACTCCTAGAATTTTCTCCAGAATGTGTTAGTTCCATCAGTGACAACTACACTTAATTAAAAAAAAAAAAAAGTAATTATATACACTAAGAGAAAACAAAACCACTCGTGTATCCCACTATTTTTCAACCAATAGTGGCTACAAGTTGACCTCCAGACAACAATAAAAATTGTACAAGCATAGAGAACACCTCTCTTCCAAATTCTTCAGCCTTACAGTATTTCTTTAGCTATAGATTTCCCCAGGCAGGTGTAGTTTGTGTATTTAGCAAACCTCAGTCTACTTCTCTTCCAAATAGCTCCATTCTCCCTTCAACATACTCAGATTTCTTGCATTTGGTGTCTTCTGACTACAAATTTCACAGGTCTGTTTTCTAACGTCAAGGTTTTGCCTACTATGAACTTTGATCCCACAGCCTAAATAGATGGTCTATTAGTTCTTATACTAACAAGATCACAAACCACAATCTCTCCATTAGAGTCATCATTTTGCAGATTAATAATGCTCCTTTTATCCTTACTTGAGAAATTCAGTCCTACATGCTGTACATAAACTGCACTTGAAGCTCAAATATGGCTTGAGAGTGAGTACAGACATTCAAGAACTAATCTCTTGAAGTTTAGGGACATCTCAAACATGCTCTGATCAACAGACAGAAAATGTGCATGTGAACTTCTCCCAGTAGCACGTGAGTACTTGAACAATTTCTCAAAAACAAAAACTAAAAACTAAAACTAAAAAAAAATGAAACTACATGCAGTTCACTGCCAAATAAGAAAAACTAAGTTTGAAATGAGAGCTTTGCCGTAATTCCTTTACAGTAATACCTGAAATGACATGCAGCACTAGTTTACAGACTCTCAAGTTCAAACTATGACTTCAGATAACAATGCTTTTGTTTTTAGCTATTTACTTGAGTTTAACGAGTTGCCTATGACTTGTCAAAATTAGAGTTCCAGATGCAAAGTGCAATAAACACACCAGCCAAGTCTCAGCATTATCAAATTACAAACCTAGTGAGAAACTAGGAACTGAATAAGAAAAGTAATGGTACTAAGACACCTTTGCTAGAAAACCCCAGATAATAATGCTGTACAAGCCAAAGCAAGAATTGCTACATTAACTAGTCAAATTCACTGATTTCTTGGGTTTCAAAACACAGCTATAACTTATGCAGGGTACTATCCTTAAAAATGAACGTTATCTGGTATGTCTTCTTAGCATCGGTACAGCACTCTTTCAATCAATGAAGAAAGCTGGTATTTAAGATGCCTTCCTCTATTTACCTTTTATCACAGCTGAAAAAAATGTACTATTATAAAAATTTTACTAAGTAATGCTCATAATGGCCTACTGTCACATGCTACTTCAACTACTCCTCTGCAAAAGAAACAAAACTATCATGAATGCATTCTAAGTGTTGAGGTTTTGAACACTAATGTAGAGTGCAAAGGAGTTTTCACATTCCAATACATGACTGTGAAAGCAAAATTCCAAGAATACTGTAAAGGGCATGCATTTTTTTCTTCTGAATTGTAAAGCTTAACAAGGTTGGTAAACAAGAGAGCCTCCAAATGTTCTCTTCCAAAAGACGACAAAGGAATTTTTGAGTTCACTCAACCCCATGTTTCCACTTCTTGCATGGCACAAATTCAAAACGTACACTCTGATAAACAGAACCGATTAAAACGGTTTTTTTCCCTCAGTATTCCTAAAATATATCCAGCATCTTAGACTTGAACACCTCAGCTTTGCTGTTAGCTGAGGCCTCACATAGGTGCCAGCCCTCAGGTCTGCGCTTCCCCACGGCAGACGTGCGGCAGCACCACTCGTGGGTCGCCAAACACCGTGTCACTTCCACAAATGCTCCCATTTTCCACCTGAGTAAACGTGAGTAAGCCTCTGAACAGCGCTCTGAAAAGATACGCGGAAGATACTTACCTGGGACATCATCACACATTTTAACTGTTGGCCCCGCAAAGCTTGTGGGCGGAAGCACCCGGGGACAGGGGAGAGACCAGAAGCTAGCCACGCGGCTGCTCTAAGGGCCTACTGCCACAGGCAGGGGACACGGGCCGATCAAGCAGCCGCACTCCTTTGCTGGAAGCGGCATGCTGCCCCGGGCAGGGCACTGAGGAACACGGACACGGGCGCCGAACGTCACCCAGCGGGCACCTCACAGAGCGTCAGGGAAGGAAAGCGTCACTCGCCCCCCACGATGTACTCGCCCCGGCGGTGCAGGCCCCGACACAACCACCCCCCCGATAACCCACTGCACATCACCCAACCCTCCTTCCACCCCTGCCGAGGCGCCTGGACACGGGGGCAAACGTCACCTCCCCGTTTCTCGCCCCGCCCCCACCACAGCAGGCACAGCAGAGGCACAACCAAGTCAGCGGGGGAGGGGATGTCTCACGGGTATCGCGAGAAGAGTACTACGGCGAGACTTCGTTCTTAAAGGAGCCGGGGCATAGCGGGAGGTGTGGAGGTTCGCGAGCTTTGTTTGTTTCGCCGCTGCGAGGGGCAGGCGCGGAAAGATGCGGGTTGTGGCTGCGCGGCCGTTTGCACCGTGGGGCCCTCGGGGCTTGCGGCCCTGCTGCCACGAACCGTCTGCGGGCAGTTGTGGTGCTGTGGCTCGGTCAGCGCTTGGCCAGAGAGCGGCCGTGCGTCCTGCTAGGAAGTGTCTCTTACGAAAAACCAGCGCGCGGCGTTACGCGGAGCCGAGGGCGCTTTTCGCGAACACGCTGCGGGGCGGAGTTTAGCCCATGTGGCGGGACTGCGCATACCTGCGACTAAAGAATAACCGCGGCATTGCTCTAAATGCTCCTGAGCAGAGCGTAATTACTCCAGGTGGAATGATTTACTATCTTGACTCACGCTATCTGTACTGTAACTGAACTTGTGTCTATTGCAGCCCCTGTTTGTAGCAAAAATCTGCAAGGGGGGGCGGGGGTG